>CM050428.1:31652142-31888700 GCA_027564155.1 Gymnocypris eckloni scoliostomus
TGTTTATTGACAGAACATTGTTTATGTTAAAATTGTTATCCAAATGGATGGAAATTGTATAGTCAAGTAAATAACTTTTTTCTAAAGTTTTTACAAAATCACACAACATCAATATATAAAGTGCGTTGGTATTGGTTTATAAATCTTAAATTATATGTTGCTATGAGTTCTTAAAAATGAGTGTGTCATTTTCAGTTATATTCAGTGACCCCAAAAAGTATTTTCCAATGTCTCACCAATGTCTAAAATTGACATCTATAGATCTATTGTTTGTTTTATTATTGTGTGTTATATACATAGGTGCATTAATATAATCAATTTGTCACTCTATTTAGTATATTTGTCTTTTTATTTGTGGAGAGATGTTTTGAAAAGGTGAATGAAGTACAAATGGTTTTCCTTGTGTTCTACAGAGCTCCACGTCTCCTAGTAAGAGTCAGTCAGGCAGGTCTGCCAAACTCTGCAGTAGAAAGGACAAGCCAGCTATACTGGACCTGTACATGCCTCCACCTCCATCAGTGCCTTACACACCACGGTGAGACTGGATGCTGTTGTCACACCTCTGTGAATATTCTCTTGTAACATGTAGAAGTGAAATACCTTGTAAATATTACGGTATTTTGATCATGGTAAAGATTCCGTTCATGGGATGTAGTGTAATGGTGGTACTACTGATCAGACTATTAGCTGGTACCAATATAGTACTGATTGAAGGATTCTCACTTTTCCATTGCATTTCTGAACTTAACTCCAAAGCTAGAAGAATAGTTTACCTAAAAAATGAATGATAAAAACATCACAATAATCCACACCACTCCAGTCCATCCGTTAACCGTTTGCGAAGCTGTGTCTAAGCAAGAGATCCATCATTAAGATGTTTAAAACGAGTCCTTGTCACAGAAGGTCAGAAGATGATAGCAATGCAAACCTTTTTTATTAAACAAGAAACAAACAAGTGTAACAGTGTGTGCTCAAACACAAACAATAACCAAAAACTGAAGAGGGAACTAGTACAGCTTAAATAGTTGAGGGAACTAATGACAACTAATACGTGGAGGGCAATTAGAAAAAAAGGACAACAGGAAACTAATTAAAACAAATGAAATGTCCATGATAATGAAACTAACTAAACAGAACCATGACAGTCCGCTATCTGTAATATTGCTTTTTCCAGTGTAAAAGTGAAATCTTATGAACCAAGAGTGCAATGTCCACATATCCAGCATCATTTGAAGCGAAAACAGTCCAAAACAGCTCTAAACAAATATGTTGGTGGATTTTGATGGGAGAGGACAACATAGGATTGCCTTTTTCACTGGAGTTGGATTATGGACTCTGAATGGGTTTTGGCCAGAGGCGATGGCTTAAAGTTAAAAGATTTTCATCTTTGGGTGAACTATTGCTTTAAACAGTATTCTGTGTTTTTAATCATTCCTGCTGATTAAACAAGCTTTTGTCCTCTGTTACAGGGAAGTACGGAACAGCTCATACACAAGCCTTAATGTCAGACCTAAAGGCTCGGAGTCCCCAAACTCCTTCCTGGACCTGGAGAGCCACCGGCGATTCACCATTGCGGACTCTGACAAACTGTCTGTTCAACCACTTGAGGTCAACGTACAGATGCGTCCAAGAGGAAGATCCTCATCACAAGGTCATTATTTCAGAAAAATGCAGATTTAAACATTTCAGATTCACATTCGCCATTTTTTTCTTCATCATTGCAGTGTAGCCTAAATTGAAAATAGTTTTTGTCCTTTTGTATGTTTACATTGAGTTTGACTGTTTTTCATGAATGGTGCACACAGGTAAAGCACGACCTCTGTCAATGCCTTCGGATACATGTTTGAGCGTGGCAGACCTGTATGCAAAGCCCTGGACACAGGGACGGAAAGGTACATAACACATTCACACCGGTCCAGTTTAACCACTTCAGAGGCCTCAGAGACACAAATGGAGAGAATTTAAAAAAGCACATAACAGAACACAGTATCCTCCAAAAAGAAATATAGACCACAGACTCAGTTTGTAAAATCCAGAAAAAGGTGCACAGTAATGCTCTTACAATCCAGTGTATGTAATACTCAAACATAAATGTGTTCTAACCGAAATCCAAAGTTATAATAGTCTTTTTAGCTTGTAAAGCTGGTAACTTTCACATGACATATACTGTATAAGGATAACAAAAAGGACATGATGCAACTGTGAAAGTAATATAGCATGATGTTCATTTTGCTCAGCTGGTAGGGCATGCCATTAGCAGCATCAAGGTCATATATTTGATTCACTGGGAGCACACTAACTCATGAAAGTGTATACCTTAAAAAAGGGCTCTGAACTGGTTCAAGGAACGAAAACTGGAAACAAACAAAATTTTTACAGACACAGAAACTAAATCAAATTGTATAGTTCCTAACACAATTTGAAATGGCCATTAACCGGTTAATAACGTTATTTTATCGTTCCATGTAATATTTGAAATTTATTATCAACCAATCACAAATTCAAGTTGTACGGCCTATGCAAATGTTACGCTGAAGCATCCAATGAGTGAGATGCCCGCTCAGCTGTAAATCGAATTCATCATATCATAGGTAAGTCACAATGGCATTGCATTAGAGGAAGAGTTTATCCGAGGATAGTATAAGATGGATTAAACAGATCACACGCACCTACAGCCCTTCTGTGAACTGAGAAAAAATAATACAACTCTAGGCTTAAATAAAGGAGTATATAGACCTATACACTAAATATATTTCACTTATATCATTGACAGATTAACAAAACGAAAGAAAAAAAATGTGCTGAGATTCGGTTCATTGTGACTCCATCCAAAGTTCACAGAAAGGAAAATGAGACAGCAGAAAGTAGTTTTCTTTATTTTACAAAAGTTTTAATGTTTTATTTAGTTTACTGTTTTATTTATTTAGCAAAAGATTGACTATTTGAATGATGTCTTGCTTATATCTGTAGGCTATATCTAACATTATATAAGCAGTGGTATGGCCATATCGCGCCAGCACCTCATGCGCACACAGACACAATATATATTTTTGCGACACTGTTATCAAAATAAAATACAGTTAAAGAAGCACTAGTTACAATTTTATGTTTTTTTCCTCTCAAAGTGTAATTTTATAAAAGTATCATTTTTTTTAACAATGTAGCAAACATTTTAAATATCTAGATTACTTTCAGTTCCTGGGGCTCAGTGGTAGAGCATTGTGTTAGCAGCGCAAAAGGTTGTAGGTTCAATTCCCAGGGAACACATACTGACAAAAAAATGTATAGCTTTGGATAAAAGCGTCTGCTAAATGTAAATGTAAGTCTTTAAAACTTTCAAAGATTTTTTATTCCTTTTAATAAAATATTATTGTTGTTATTATTATTACTATTATTATTGGCAAAGAAAAAGTTTTTTAAATAATGTTATTAACTGATATTTTTTCTACTCAAACCGGTTTCGGAGCGGTGATAATACAGAGGAACGCAGGAACAGAAACATTAAAATATCCATTCTACACAGAGTTAACCGATTTTATTTCATTTTCTTTTTATTATTTTTCTTTTGCCATAAAAGCCCTGTAAGCTCTGACAATAAAGACTTGTATATTGTTACAAAAAATCTATTTTTCATTTTATTTTATTTTCAATTAATCAAAGAATGCTGAAAATTGTTTTAAAGTTTACCACAGAAATATGAAGCTGCAAAAGCTGTTTCAACACTGATGATAATAATAACTGTTTCTTGGGCAGCAAATAATAATATTAGAATGATTTCTGAAAAAACACTGAAGACTGGAGTAATTCAGCTTTGAATCACTATACAGTATATTACTCTTGAAAATGTATTTCAAATGAAAAAATATATTTTCAACTGTAATAATATTTCACAGTAGTACTGTTTTACTGTGTTTTTTATTACTTTCAAAAATGTAAAAAATCTTACAGACCCCCAAATTTTGAAATGATAAATGATAGCGTATATATAACTCCACTTACAGGAATTACTTTGGTAACGCTTAAACATAAGTTAATCTGCCTAGAAAACAGCCCATTTTTGTTCTAGGGATTTGAAAACATCTGCAATTACATGCATCTTTTAATCTTGTGGTCTAGGTGAAGATCTTCTGTACAGATACCTAAGCAACGAGCGCATACCAACTATCGCTGAGGAGGCCCCGGGCCCAGGCTCGTCTTACAAGTTCACAGCCGAAAGACCCGCTTATGGGCCCGACTACTCACGGAACAGCCGATTCCTTGTCAATGCGGATCTACACAACAGCGCCACCATACCTTATCAAGAGGACTTAGTCAAAAAGACCCCCATGACATCCACCCCCAAACGGCCCCCTGTGGAGCCCTCGCTACTGGTCAGTTGGATCACACGGCTTAAGCTATTGACTCACTAATGTCAGCTTGCCTTTACCCTTTGTCAAGCTCTGTGCGCTGACTCTTTTCTCATGTACCTTTTCATGCTTTCACTCTCCTTTTCTTAGGGTATTTCTTTGTGCCTCTTTAGGACATTACCACTTGACTAGATTGCCTAGAATGTGTCTAAAATGACTAGAATTTAACCTCAGAAATGTATGTTTGGAAACACATGTGGGCAAAATGAGATAGATTATCTCTGCTTAACTCACTTTAAGAACGTCTTTTCAGAAATAATGACTTAACAGTACCACAGTATTAATTTGCATATTAAGCCACTTGAAAATGTATATCTACCTCAGCTATTTCCACAGTGGAATCCTTGAAATTCAGAGCGTTCATGGAACAGTAGTACATAGTTTATGGTTGGGGGATCTGGTAAAAAAAAAAAATTCCAGTCATTTTTCCCATTCCTACTAAACCCCATGTCTTTCCAAACAGTTTAGTCAACTAATTTCGAATTAGAGAAACAAATGCATCCTGTTGTTTCTCTTGTCTTTTTGCTTTGGATGTAAAACCTTCAATAGATGTAATTGGAGGGTTTAACAAACTG
This sequence comes from Gymnocypris eckloni scoliostomus, assembly GCA_027564155.1. Classification (NCBI taxonomy): domain Eukaryota; kingdom Metazoa; phylum Chordata; class Actinopteri; order Cypriniformes; family Cyprinidae; genus Gymnocypris; species Gymnocypris eckloni. Next base: position 31,657,124 of record CM050428.1, read on the forward strand.
TTTCAAGGTTTCTATGATTTTCAACATGGTTACATTGTATTGTTTTCTTTCTGTGTTAAGAGTATGTCTTTTTGAGTAAGTTATTTTTATTTTACACAAAGGAATTGGTTTTTGATCTTTTACATTTGTCATACTGTGCTTTGCATTTGCGGTACGTTACAATGGGTATATTTATAGGAATATTTTTCCAAATGATTCTTGCATATTTTTTCCCCCTTATTTTCTATCAAAGGCGTAGTTTACTCAAACAGGAATTCTGACATCATTTACTCACCCTGTGTTATTCCAGATCTGTAGCTTTGCAGGTTGTCCAAACTTTAATTTTCTGAACCATACATTTCATTTTTAGGGTATTAAAAAACAACTCAGACGTTAATCTCCTTTTGTGTTCCACAAAATAAGGAAAATATTAAGGGTTTTGAATTAAGGGTAAATAAATGATGGCAGCTTTCTTAGCTTGTCACTGTAAACTCTGCTTTTTAGCCATAGCTGATGTCAAATCATTTTTGATTCAGGAATTATGGTAACAGGTTCATACAGTAAATTTACTCTGGACCAGTGGTGTTTTCCCACTGCCAGATAAATGGAAATAAGTCTGAGCACTGTATAAATCACAATTATTTCATGGTTAATCTCCGACATCAGCTGTAATGTTGTTTTCACTGAACGCTGGGTTTTAAATCAGTATTTATTTAGCAGTTCTAGTTTATGCAGAAGGGATTATGTCATATTAACTATTGGTCTAAGCTGTTTATTCCTCCACATTAACTATTTTGTACCACACTTATATTTTGTACCACATTAGCTGCTTCTTTCCATTAAAGCTGCTGCTCCAGATGTTTTTGTATTGTCTTCACTGAATTATCTGGTTGTCTTCATTAAAAATATGCTGATGCAAGTTAGTAACCGGTAATATTTTGGCATTGACTACAGGTTTAAAAACTCTGTAGAAATGTGGACCAAGAGAAAGTTGATTTGTATGCAGGACACAAGATAAAATGGAATTTTAAATGTTTATAAAATCATGTTTATAACATAACAGCAGTTTGGTGACATTTGTCCAAGATGTACTCATCTTAAATATACTGTAAGAATTGTGTGGCGTGGGACAACTTATGGTAGATTTTACAATAAATTAAAAGTAAAACAACTTCAGAAAGAAATGAACAATTGCCAATAATTGTTCTTCTTAAAGCAGCTTTGTATTTTCCAACCCAGTGTCAGTTGTGAGATCCAAACACTGAATTACTTCACAAAACTAGGGAGTAGTTTTCTCTTATTCTCTATTCCTTTCCTTTTACATAAAAGTTGTACAATATTTCTAACTGTTTCTGTGTTTGTTCTGCCTATATCAATCATTCCAACTCACCCTAATCATTGCACTTAATGTTTCATTCATACTGACCTCTTCAATGTTCCCTTATTTGTTGCTTTGCCCTCACAAAATCTGAAATCTGCTTGTTCCTCAATGAAAGAAATGCATTGATCCCTGCTGAGTAAAGAGGAAGTCGTGGCCTAATGGTTAGAGAGTTGGACTCATAACCCAAAGTTTGCGGGTTCGAGTCTCAGGTCCGGCAGGAATTGTAGGTTTCGGGAAGAGAATAGCCATTGCTCTCTCCACCCTCAATTCCACGACTGAGGTGCCCTTAAGCAAGGCACCGAACCCCCAACTGCTCCCCGGGCCCCGCTAAATAAATGGCAGCCCACTGCTCCGGGTGCGTATGCACTTAGGATGGGTTAAATGCAGAGAACACGGGGCAGTCGAGGCCTGATGGATAGAGCGTTGGACTTGTAACCCGAGGTTGTGGATTCGAATCTCGGCTCTGGCAGGAATTGTCCACGACTTAGGTGAGACCCTTGAGCAAGGCACCAAATCCCCAACTGCTCCAGGTGTGTGTGCACTTGGATAGGTTAAATGCAGAGCACAAATTTCACTGCTGGTTATACACTGTATAATTGTGTATGTGACAAATACAAAATTCTTCTTCTAAAGTAACATGAGCACTGGCTTTGCATGGAATGTAAATTTACTCATATTATATTATATTATAATGTGCGAAAATAGAAATGTTATGGTATATTTTGTGACTAATGCAAGGGAATATAACACTTTTTGTTTGAACACTGTAGTCTGATCATATCTTTTGTCTTAAATCTGTCTGATGTATACAATAATTAGTCTGTAAACTGTAGCTTTCGACATAGAATCACCACCAGGGTGCCCATCCACTTCTACATGAACTCATTGTTCAAGAAGAAACAGAATGAAATATGAAATGTTGAAGTGGAGCACAGAGCACAGTGGTCTTGCCCATGCTGAAGCATATATTAACTGTTCTCTGTCCTGCCACAGGACCCTGACTGGACCTCCAGCAACGCATTCATCAACAGGTGTGTGTAGAACTTAACGGCACTCGCAGCAGCATCTATAGAGCAGCACACATTCACTCTCAGCCCAAACAAAAGCACAGGAAGAATCTCAGCCCAGATAGTTTATGCTCAGTTATCAGGAATGTATTTTCCCTGCCAGGATGGAGATTTGTGTATATTTATAGCAAGCAATAGTGTGGTGACATCATGGTTTAAATTCTGCAAACATCAAAAACAGAGACAACCCCATGATCTGGAACACTTACCATTATGTGTAGAGGTAGTAAATAATGTATTTCATATTTTGAAACATTAAATTTAGTTTGAACTGCAGTTTAAAACCAAAGCAGGTATTGTGGTAATACTTGACAATAAGGCTTGCTGACATTAACTATATTAGTCACATATTAATCTATCACTTGTCATTTTAATGTTTACTAATTTATTGATTTATTCTTTGAATCTGTTAACTTTAAGTGATGCACTATGAAAAAGAAAACAATGAACAATTGTATTTGTGTAAGCAAAACAAAGGAAAGAAAAGAAAGAAAGAATATTGCTCATAGTTTATGATGTCTAAGGCATTAATTAATGGTAATGAGTGGGACATTATTATAACGTGTTAATAATATTTACTTGTTGAAGACAAAGAAAACACAGTGAAGTAAAAAAAGATCTGTATTGGGATAGTTCCATGTGGAAATAAAAACAGGACTGATATAAACTCTGTTGCTCGCATGGCGCGGGACTGAAGCGGTGTGATTTCTCTAAATAGAGATGAATAAACCCTTCATTATTTTCACAGCCTTTTCTCTTATAATTGTTTTCCATTAGTGCACAAACTATTTAAATATAAATATAGTTAAATATCAAAATAATTAGATACAAATATTAATTCAATATTTAAGTAGCACCTAAATAGAAAACATGCTTTAGGTGCTCGTTAGTGGATGCTAAACAGAGTAAAATGCAAAGGAACAGAATGAAGGGTCAGGCTATCCTGAAAATGCAGTGCAAAAAAAAACATGCAACACATCATCCTTCTGATGCATGTTTTCACCAATTACAAATACCTTGCAGAATGCATTCGGGTGTGATGTCCCAAGTCTGCCACAAAAAGATTTCATTGACTGTAAAATAACTCCATGTGGGAATATTGGTCAGGGGCTCTGTGGCCGTCTGTCCAGTGTCAATGTTGGAAACTTATTTGGTGCCACTAAAACTATTGAAATTATCATTTTGAATTGTCTTACAAATGATGCACCCATTCAGTACTGTTGGCTTTCTTTGGGTTGCATTATATTTAACCTACAGTATGTAAAAACTGTAAACATTTCAAAGAGGTTTCTCTAAATAAATACAAACACTGAGAGGAGACAATCAAATCTAAAACTAAGATTGAAATTGTATGTATTTGAAGTTTATAATGAGAATGTGCTCAGAACTGTCCTTGGAGTTCATCTGTGCAAATTAATTTCATACACCAAGTGGTTTTTCCACTTTCCATAACACAGTATTATTCAGTATTATTGATTTAGCTTCAGACCTAGCTTATTGTGCCAGGCCTGTTCCTACATTAAATCTGTTGTCATCTCTTCAGCAGGTACAGCAATGGTGCCATCCGGTCCTGGTCATTCTCTCAAGCGGTAAGAACCACTTCTATACAGTAGTTTAGTTTAGTTTAGTTTAGTTTACTTTAGTTTACTTTTGTTTTGTTTACAGACAGGGAGCTGCAACTCTGTGCACACATGTGAATATTTTTTACTTCATCCAATGATAGAACGCTACAGTATCAAAAATATTTGTATTCTGGTTAGCATATAAAACATGTCTAAACTCACCCAAGTTAATACAAACTGCAGTCATTGTACTCCCATTATCCATGCACAATGCACATTTATCAAAACAGTCCTTCTCTAATTTGCACACACACACACACACACACACACACACACACACACACTAAAATAAAAGAGAAACTATTTATTGAATGATATTTACTCAAAAATTGTCATTAAAACCCAATTAACATTAAACTGAACATTCTAAAGTGGAAAAGAATTCTTGTAAAACATATCAAATATATACACTAATCTTTGTATTATTATTATTTATTATTTCAAAAAAATTACAGTGTAAAAAATCATATTACAGCAGCCATTATTATTTTAATTCTCGTCTCCAATCCATTTAGTTTCTATAGAAGATGATCATGTCAAATATACTTTAGTTTCTAGATGCTGTTCAGCAGCAATAGCATAGCAAGCATATTCCAAGTTATTGTATTTCATGAATCATCTCATGAATTACAGTGCTCCACAACATGGAAAGCTCTTGCTCTCTTCTTTCGTCATTTATCAGTTAAAGGAATAATATTGCAACAGATCTATTATATTTCATTAGGAACCTGTTTATATTTCTATTGTCTATTTCAAATGTATTTTAAGTGAATATGACTGTTATCTTTCTACAAAGTTCTTAAATAGAGGAGTATGTTATTTAAAGGAAACAGGGATCTTTTTTTACACGGTGACTCGTGTTCACGGTGGTGCCAGCCTCCTCTTGAGCACTCAGTGAGAAACTCTGGTGTAGAAGCAGCTCTTGTCCTGCTTTGAGAACACAGCACACAGACAGAGCAGAAGAATGGATCCTCTGTTCCTGGCAATGACATGGCTTGTCCTCGGGGGGATATTTCGTTAAGCGGTGTGACATTCACCTGTGCAGATCATTGTGGGAACTGATTTAAAGAGAGAGTTCACCCAAAAATGAAAATTCTGTCATCATTTACTCACCCTCAAGTAGTTCCAAGTAAACCTGTATGAATGTATTTGTTCTGCCAAACACAAAGGAAGATATTCTGAAGAATGTGGGAAACAGAGCAGTTCTGGGGCACTATTGGCATCCATGGTATTTTTTTTTGGTCCTACTATGGAAGTCAATGGTGCTCCGAAATAGCCTGGTTACAAACTTTCTTCAAAATATCTTCCATTGTGTTCAGCAGAACAAAGAAAATCATACAGGTTTGGAAATACTTGAGGGTGAGTAAATGATGACAGGATTTTCATTTTTGGATTAACTATCCCTTTAATCTCATGAAGTCACAGACAGCAAAGATCAGGATTTCACTGACGAAGATTCAGTTGTAACATTGGCTAAAGTTTATATATATATATATATATATTATTTTCTCAGGATCTTCGTTAATATATATATATATATATATATATATATATATATACTGTAATATATATTAACGAAGATACTGAGAAAATTATATATATATATATATATATATATATATATATATATATATATATGTATATATAAGCTGGTCATCAAAGAAATTAGCTTGTATAAATAGTTATAGACAATATTTTGACACACACACACACACACACACACACACACACACACACACACACACACACACACACACACACACACACACACACACACACACACACACACACACACACACACACACACACACACACACACACACACACACACACACACACACACACACACACACACACACACACACACACACACACACACACACACACACAGGTGTCCGGCTTTACCATGTGACCTATCACAGACAACATGTAAATAAACATAAAAACACAAGCCTTGGCGACCTCTGGTGGTGAGTTCTAGTTATTGAACTCTTCAACACAGCAAAAACAATCCGGATTAATTAATTAATTTATTATCATTATTATTATTATTTTGGGAAATGCTCGATAGCTTTTTTTTAGCTAAGACTTGAAGACATATTAAAGTACATTCAAGTATAAATGTGTATATAAATGTCTTTGTAATGTGATTTGTAGTTATGTGCATTTCCAACATATATACATTGTTTAAATAATTATTTTATACTTAGAAAATTATTATTTATTGTTATACCTTGCTATTATTAAAATATATATATATATATGTTAAAGTTTTGGTGTTACCATTGCGATAAGGGGTGAACGTAACACGTTTTATTATATTATTATTACTGCTCGTATATCAGCACACTGACTAGTGTTAGTCTTCTCACACTTTTTGCACTATTCTCTTAATTAGCTTTTTTGCAGACATTTTGGTTCATTCATGAATATTGCAAACAGTGGTAGCACAGACTACACAACACACGGCTGAGAGTGCAAGAGTGCAGGTCTCTGTCGCAGGAGTTCACCTCTATTTCATGTGAACACCATTCATCATTAACAGCTGAATGTGTATAGAAATACATAATCCGCTTTCATGTGATCGTGTTTACGGTTCTGTTTGTGTAGAATAAGAAGTGGAGGATGTGTGGAAATGTTTATTGCGTAAGCAGAAGTCCTTTTTTCTCTAAAACGATTTGGCTGTGGGCTTGACTGCTTAACTTTAAGTGTGGTAGGAGGACAGATACATGCCATTTCAGAGTATAAAAACAGATGGTCAGACGCTCCACCTGGTCAAGTCTGGTGAACAGGTAAAACAGATCATGTATTCATAGATTATTATATACAGGTACTGTAATTAAACAGTGTTATCAACTGCAGGCTGAAGATCTTTAAAATGTCTCTTCTAAGTAATCATCTAAACAAATCGAATTCTAAAAAGAAAATGTTATAATGGACAGCAGGTTTTGACACTTAAGTCATATTTTATATGTCACTTATAAAACAGTGCAGTGTAGATAGCTTGTATTATTGTTAATGATGGCTAATGGTTTATCAGTTGAAAGGGTATGGCGTTTCACATGTTTTATGGCAAAAATAAATCAATATGAGGTGTAAAAATGTCTACATTGCATTGTATAAAATATTATTTTCAAAGTTTCTGCCATTCTTTTAGACCTAAAAGAGGAACATGAGCAGTTTGAGGAAATTGAGCAATAGGTTTTGTTTAGCTTGTGTCTTTTCCACCCTCAGTTTCAATGTAAGGTCAGTGAACTCTTCTGCTCTTTTTCTTGGTTCCTCTGTTGTGAATAGATTTGTTTTCTCTCAAATTAATAAAGCAGGGATATACACTGACCGGCCACTTTATTAGGTAAACCTGTTCAATTGCATGGTAACACAAATTGCTAATCAGCCAATCACATGGCAGCAACTAGATGTGGTGAAGACGACTTGCTGTAGTTCAAACCGAGCATCAGAACGGGGAAGAAAGGGGATTTAAGTGACTTTGAACGTGGAATGGTTGTTGTGCCAGACGGGCTGATCTGAGTATTTCACAAACTGCTGATCTACTGGGATTTTCACACACAACCATCTGTAGGGTTTACAGAGAAAGGTCTGAAAAACAAATATCCAGTGAGCAGCAGTTGTGTGGATGAAAAAGCCTTGTTGATGTCAGAGGTCAGAGGAGAATGGGCAGACTGGTTAGAGATGATAGAAAGACAACAGTAACTCAAATAACCACTCGTTACAACCAAGGTATGCAGAATACCATCTCTGAACACAAAACACTTCGAACCCTGAAGCAGATGGGCTCCAGCAGCAGAAGACCACACCGGGTGCCGCTCCTGTCAGATAAGAACAGCACACGGAGGATACAATTCACACAGGCTCACCAAAATCGGACAATAGAAGATTGGAAAAACGTTGCCTGGTCTGATGAGTCTCGATTTCTGCTGCGACATTCAGATGGTAGGGTCAGAGTTTGGCGTAAAGAACATGAAAGTATGGATCCATCTCGCCTTGTCTCAACGGTTCAGGCTGGTGGTGTAATAGTGTGGGGGATATTTTCTTAGTACCAACTGAGTATTGTTTAAACGCCACAGCCTACCTGAGTATTGTTGCTGACCATGTCCATCCCTTTATGACTACAGTGTACCATCTTCTGATACTACTTCCAGCAGGATAATGCACCATGTCACAAAGCTCAAATCATCTCAGACTGGTTTCTTGAACATGACGATGAGTTCACTTTACTTAAATGGCCTCCACTGTCACCAGATCTCAATCTAATAAAGCACCTTTGCGATGTGGTGGAACGGGAGATTCGCATCACGGATGTGCAGCCGACAAATCTGCAGTAACTACATGATGCTATCGCGTCAATATGGACCAAAATCTCCATATTTCTTGAATGGAATAAGTTTGAAACAACCATGGCCCTCCTAGAGCTACTCGCCTGGCTGAACAACTGGGAGAGAAAGGCTTTGGCAAGAGAGGTGACAAAGAACCGATGATTGCAGAAAGACAGTCATCACGGCAACAGTCCACAGATCTGGGCTTTTATGGCAGAAAGGCCAGAAGGAAGCCTTGATGACTTGATGACGATACATGAAGCACTCTGGGTTCCTCCTGATGCATGACAATACCTAGCCTCATATGGCCACAGTGTGTATACATTTTCTGGATGACGAAGGAATTGATTGACTTGCCTTCATGTTCTCCAGACCTGAGTCCAATTGAGAACGTCTGGAATGTTGTGTATCGGAACATCCGAAGATGGCTAGTAGCACCACAGGAGCTCACTGATGCCCTGATCCAGGTCTGGCAGGAGACCCTATCCACCATTTTATCAGCAGCATGGCCATACATTTTGCATATAGGCACATGGTGGCCATAAATACTACTGACTTATATTATGAATTGCTTTGATGAAGCTCATGCAAGTTAGATCAGCCTGTAATATTTTTTCTGATTCTCAGTGTTTTTTTTTTTTAAATCCAGACCTCATTTTATTCTCAACAAATTACACAACCGCATATGACTAAAGATTTTCATCTTGAAAATGTAATCCATCGAGAGCCAATGTGTTATTTAAGTGTTCCCTTAAAGGGATAGTTCACCCAAAAATGAAAATTCTGTCATTAATTACTCACCCTCATGTCGTTCCAAACCTGTAAGATCTTTGTTCATCTTTGGAACATAAATTAAGATATTTGTTATTAAATCCAAGACCTTTCTGACCCTCCATAGACAGAAAGGGTCCTACCACATTCACGACCCAGAAAGGTACCAAGGACATTGACAAAATAGTCCACGTGACATCAGTGGTTCAAACATAATCTCATGAAGCTACGAGAATACTTTTTGTTGACAAAAAACTAAAATAACTTTAATCAACAATTCTTCTCCCCTAAGTTAGTCTTCTGTCTGTAATTATCGAGAGTACCACGATGCATGCATGTGCTTTCATCTGCTCTTAAACAAGGGTTAAGACTAGAAGGGATACATCTGCGGCGACTGGGCATACGCACATCAATATAGCGTAATTTCTGTCACACTGTACTACATTTATTCCTATTTTTGCATTATTGTAAGGGGTTGGTTTAGGGTTTGGGTAGGTGCAGATGTTAATAAAACACTATCTAATACGTGGAACATGTTATTTATTGGCCGTAGCTGTATCCCGTTTGGCACAACCATAAACAAGGAGCAGCACATGCATGTTCTATGTCAGCACCAACACATGCATGTGTCATGGTAATCTCAATAATGGCAGTAGACGGTTATTTTATGGGGGAAGAATTGCTGAATAAGGTCGTAATTTATTAATTTTTTTGGGTTCAAGGTTAATTACAATAACTGATAATAAGTCCATAGTATACACATGCAGAACAGCATAAAATAAAATAAAGGGACCTGACTGAAACTGACCCTAATAATCACTTTGTCTGCTTTGGTCTCTTACCAGGCCTCCTTTCCCATTTCTCTTGCGCCTCGTTTGGCTTCTGATGAGTACAATCCGGTAATTGTTTGTGAATTTATTATACATTAAATATTCTGGTCTGCATTGTGAAAGTTTGAAATCATAATAGCGAGACATGGTGGTCATGATAATACCAGGACATTTTGTTTATCTGTCTTCAGGTGTCCCTCAGACAGAAGTCAAAGAAGAAGAATTGTGGAGGTTAGTATTACATTGCACAAACAACTTGAGATGTAGTTGCATGACTACAAGTATTATTCCTGTGTCATCATTTCTGTTTTATTGTGGTATTTCAATATTTGTTCTAACAGGAAGTCCAAGAATGAGCAGAAGGAGAGTTTCAGTGAAAGATCTGAAGCCAGTGGACCATCAGGGCTGGCTTTACAGGAAAAAAGAGGGGAAGGGGTTTCTGGGTATTAAGTGGAAAAAGTATTGGTTTGTGCTAAAGAAGACCACTCTGTACTGGTACCCAAATCAAGTGGTGAGTCATCTGAGTGCTGAATTCCATTACTGTTTCCTCCAGTATTGAATATATGTATATATATATATATATATATAGAAGACAGATTTATTCAATACTATATATATATATATACACTCACTAGTGCTGTCAAACGATTAATCGTGGTTGATCGGATCCAAAATTAAAGTTGTTTACATAATATATGTGTGTGTGTACTGTGTATATTTATTAAGAATATATATACACACACATGCATGCATATGTTTAAGAAAATATGTTACGTTTATATATTAAGTACATTTATAGATTATAAGAATATAAATATATACATTTAAATATTTTCAAATAAATGCTGCATGTGTGTGTCTTTATATATAAATAATAAATATACACAGTACACACACATATATTATGTAAACAAAAACTTTTATTTTGGATGAGATTAATTGCGATTAGTCGTTGGATAGAACTAATAAATAAATATATATACACCCCTCAGATTTTTGTAAATATTTTATTATATCTTTTCATGTGACAACACTGAAGAAATGACACTTTGCTACAATGTAAAGTAGTGAGTGTACAGCTTGGATAACAGTGTAAATTTGCTGTCCCCTCAAAATAACTCAACACACAGCCATTAATGTCTAAACCGCTGGCCACAAAATTGAGTACACTCCCACGTGAAAAGGTCCAAATTGGGCCCGATTAGCCATTTCCTCTCCTCGGTGTCATGTGAATCGTTAGTGTTACAAGGTCTCAGGTGTGAATGGGGAGAAGGTGTGTTAAATTTGGTGTTATCGCTCTCACTCTCTCATACTGGTCACTGGAAGTTCAATATGACACCGCATGGCAAAGAACTCTCTGAGGATCTGAAAAAAAGAATTGTTGGTCTACATAAAGGTGGCATAGGCTGTAAGAAGATTGCCAAGACCCTGAAACTGAGCTGCAGCATAGAGCCCTGCATTTGGGCCCGGGCCTAAAGGCCCCGATGTTTTCACACCTCTAGGGCCGGGCTTCAGGCCAATTTTCACGTCATAGTTCAGACACGGGCCGGGCCTTGGTCCTGTTTTACGCTTCTCCTTATTTTTATATTTTAGACATCCATCAATTAGGGATAACTAAAAATTGCCGCTCTGATGGAAACAACAAGAGTCTGTGCTGCTACGACTGAGAGCGGCTCGACTCAACGGTGTTTAGAGTCAGCGCAGCTGAAGGGTTCTACGTTCAAATACACGCAATAGACTAAAGCTTGCTGCAACGCCCCAGCAAAAGTAATTCCCATGAATGTGTTCAGGGGAAAGAGTAAGGAGATATTTCAATTATTTACTAATACACTAGTGTTTTCTGTGTCAGTGTCGGATTATGATTTTAATGAAAAAGTTTTTGTTTTCAATTTGATTTATTTCATTAAGTATAAATTTAAAGCTTTCTATAGATATATTTATCATGTCTGTGATCTATATAGCTATGGATTTTATTTTAGGCAAGTCGCGATTAATTGAGAAGGCTAAATTGATCAAACATAAGCTATGATCAGCCTGCCGGCCAGCCGCTGGCCTGGTCAATACCTTAAGAAAGAAAAAACGTATTTAATGAACAAAAAATTATCCAAACAGTTTTCTACATTAACATAATAAAAATGATATTAAATATAATCACTTTGCCATTACATTCAAAACTGAACAATTATAATATCTAAAGCATGAGTCAAAAAAAAAAAAAGATAAGTATTTGGGCTGGTAATTCTGATAAGCTGTCGGACACATGCCGGGCTAAGGCCTGAGTGTCTCGGGCCAGGGCCGGGCTAGGGCCTAAATTTGAGGCCCGTGCAGGGCTCTACTGCAGCATGGTGGCCTAGACCATACAGTGGTTTAACAGGACAGGTTCCACTCAGAACAGGCCTCGCCATGGTCGAATAAAGAAGTTGAGTGCACGAGCTCCGCGTCATATCCAGAGGTTGTGTTTTGGAAATAGATGTATGAGTGCTGCCAGCATTACTGCAGAGGTTGAAGGCGTGGGGGGTCAGCCTGTCAGTGCTCAGACCATATGCCGCACACTGCATCAAATTGGTCTGCATGACTGTTGTCCAAGAAGCAAGCCTCTTCTAAAGATGATACACAAGAAAGCCCACAAACAGTTTTCTAAAGACAAGTAGACTAAGGACATGGATTCTGATGAGACCAAGATAAAGGTTTACCAAGGTTTTCAGACCTAAATCCTATTGAGCATCTGTGGGGCATCCTCAAACAGAAGGTGGAGGAGCACAAGGTCTCTAACATCCACCAGCTCTGTGATGTCGTCATGGAGGAGTGTAAGAGGACTCCAGTGGCAACCTTTGAAGCTCTGGTGAACTCCATGCCCACACTCATAAAAATGATTTTTGCTCTTTGTTCAATTTCATTAATTAAAATGAGCTCATACAACATAAATCTTGGTAAAATGGTCCCAACTTAATTTTATTAAATATAAACAATGTAATTTAAAACAATTAGGTTTACGTTTTTTTTATTGAGTCAACAAGAATATTTTTCGTTCGATTTTACTTGTGTAACTAGGAAGTGGATTTCCTTCCCATCATGCTTTGCACAGGGCTGGATAAGGAGAGTAAATCTTGAAATAAAATGTTATTTTAGGCATTTTTTATTTAGATGATAAAATTGGGAGACTTGTTAATGTTTAATGTTCTTTTATGTTTGTATTTAAAAGAGTTTCTGGTATGTTAGTGTTTTGGGGGGTTACCATTGTGGTAAAGTGTAGAGCATGTGCTTGGGTTGAGGACAGCTAACATGAAACAAAGTTGTTTTAATAACAAAGAAACAATTATGGGCATGCCATGGATGTAACAATATCATCATATGCTATGCCTAACAAATTGGCTAATGCCTAAAGTTAAGTAAATCCAACAAATCATTTATTTTGAGTGTAGAAACAATGTATTATCCAGTTAAATGTTTTAGCAAGCATAAAAACATCACTTCATCAATTTAATTTAAACTATATTTGATCAAATTGAGTTGGCCCAACTCAACTACAATTCATTCAATGAATTATTTTTTTGAGTGTAGGCTACTGATGTTAAAACCACAATGTAGCGGCTGGATTGCAACTATTACATATAAAATTTGCCTATTTACATTGTCTATTTTGTATGTATATACCTAATTTATCTGTTGTATGTTTCTTTATTTGCTTATCATATTTTATGTTTTACTGTGCCCTGCTGTTGTTTTGTGCACAGGCATGGCATGGCAAAACTTTATCTAGTAGAAATGACCCAATTTTTTTTTGTAGTCTTCACTGAAGGAATTTAAGTTCATACAACAAGATTACAACAACTCATTTCAAACAAATTAGATTTTGGTGGAAAAATGTAATTAAATTTCGTGGAAAAGTTTACTCTAATTTTTTTAAGTTCGTTCAACAACTTTTTTTTTTGAGTGCAAGAGGGTTAAGGCAGTTCTGGAAAGATAATGGTGGCCACACAAAATATTGACACTTTGGGGCCAATTTGGAAATTTTCATTTAGGGGAGTACTCACTCTTGTGGCCAGCGGTTTAGACATTAATGGCTGTGTTGAGTTATTTTGAGGGAACAGCAAATTTACAGTTATCCAAGCTGTGCACTCACTACTTTACATTGTAGCAAAGTGTCCTTTCTTCAGTGTTGTCACATGAATAGGTATAATAAAATATGTACAAAAATGTGAGGGGTGTACTCACTTCTGTTAGATATATATACACACACACACACACACATAAATGGTATGTACGACTACTTTAGTTTTGTGTTTTTGTGTTTCCCCAGGCTGAAAAAGCAGAAGGCTTTATAAATTTGACAGATTTTGTAATTGACAGGGCTACGGAATGTAAGAAAAAATAGTAAGTGTCATTTAAATTCCTGTTGATACTGTTTTTACACAGTACAAAGTTGTTGTTTTTTTCTCCAAATGCAAGAGCATTTAAGTAGAAGACTGTCCTCATTTTGATAATTACAAAAAAAATGTCAAATGAACAACCCTTCACATTCTTTTTGTTTCTTACAGTGCGATCAAAGCTTGCCATCCCAAAGTCATGATGTTTTACTTTGCAGCAGACAGCAATGAGGACATGAACTTGTAAGCCCACTGACATATCATTCTGACAAAACAAAATAAAACAAAAACATAAATTCTGTTTAGTAACATTTGGGTTCAGTCAACCTCCCCCATCTTATCCAACTCACCACCAGGTGGTGATCAGTTGACAGCACCTTCCAGAGAGCCACCCAGGGTCTCTAAGAAAGTCAAATACTCTGAAATGTGGTTCAGTGCATAAGCATAGAACACAATTAGAGTCAGAGTCTTCCCCTGTGTGACACAAAATCATACTGAGCCAACCCTCTCAGGCTAAACTCCAAAACTCAATGTCAGGTCTCTCACCCTAGGTGAGTCCAGAGAAGGACAGAGTCTAATCGCAGTATCCTGTGTGAGTGCCCCCCGTCTACTGTCTACGGTCTGCTTTATGTACATTGTGCATTGCAGCATTTTCCTAAGCTTCCCCTTGAAGGTTGTCCTACATTATCCCATTATCCTAACTGGGCACCATTCACATAGGAGAGGGAACCCCATATCCCTCTTTCTCTATTGGTCTGGCCTCTAACCTGGGACAGATTTTCAGAGGGAGACCCTACCAGGAGCCAAAGCTCTGGTCAAAACAGCCTCCAGGGTCACTGAGGCACTCATGTTCTGATGCCCTTCTCATTCTTGTTTGTACAAATTACAAATATTAACTTTTTTGAGTGTGTGTTTCTTTTGTTGATATTCTTTAATAATTCTAATAATTAAAGGTGCTGTGAGTGGTTAACATGCCCTTACTACAATAGTTATGACGGATATGAATGAAATAGGGGAAATCAAACTGGTTCAAGACTCAAAACAGCAGCATGTATGATTGTTTCTGACTGAATGTTGTATACTTTTTTATTGTCTGGATTTACTGACGTTGAGTTGTCTGACATATCTTTGTGGTTTCTTTAGAGAAGGCATGTGACTGAAGATAGTAGATGGAAACTTAAAATTAATTTAATAACAGAATGTGCTAGACAGTAACTGAGTGTATAAACACATTCATTTTGACAGTCCTATTTGTAATTGTTGGTAATGTGTTTTGATGTTTTGTGATTTCAGATGGTTGAATAAACTTGGTTTGGCATCTATTCAGTATGAACCCACAGAGGTTCAGCCAGCTGGTAAGCTGTGTGAGTTAGTGTACAAGTGTTGGAAGAATTCTTTACAATATTCATCTTTTTACATTAATTTTTTGCATCTTTATTTTTCTACTGCACAGAATGCTACAGTGAGGCCAGTGATCACGAGGAGTCCACTGACACACCACCACCACCATACTCTGAGCACCACACCCAAGCTGTAGCAAGTGTCAATGGTCCATCAGCCGCTGACCCCCAGGCAAGTTCACAGAGGCACAGTGTATATGGCCTAGCCCTTATGCCAAAGCCCTGTCCATACATTATTTACAAACCTCAAGTTTCTGTTTTTACATTAACTTGTTTCACACAGCTGCAGGAACACGGTTTCCAGTTTTGTTTTAGGGCCTGTTTACACCTGGTCACTTCACGTGTTTTCTCTAATCGGATAGCTATCTGATTTGTTCAAACTTATCCATTCACACATGGGCACATAAATGTGTCTCTGCCAAATGGATATAAATTCAATTTTAAAATCCATTGCTATATGTAAATTGAATGGAGTTCACGTCAAAGAAAGCAAAAGATATGAGCTGAATTTTATTCATCATCAGCTAATTTCAAGGTTAAAGACCACAAAAGGAGAGAGCACTGCTTCAGGACTGTAAAGATAAGTTAGTCTTACTAATTTGAATGAAAGTGATTGTGTATTGAGCATCTGCGACTTAATTTCAGTTTCACTTGGATTTGTACATCGGCTTGCTGAAGAGATACTCAGCTACTCATTCGTGATACATGTTGCATTAGCGCTGTCATATCTGACTATAACATGTCATATAGCATTAGAGGTCTGCACAGGCTCAAAACTGAAGCCCGAACCCGGCCCGTACCCGAGATCGTCTGACCCGACCCGACCCGAGCGGCACAGTTAAATTTAGAGCCCGAACCCGACCCGAAATCACCCCCCCCGCCCCACAAGGAATAACTAAATAAAAAAGGAAAAAGGTTGCATTTCACAATTGCATGCAAAGAAACGGATTAATCAAGGCTCTGCCATTTCACAAACATTTACCAGTTATGAAAGTTTGTGAACATCAGGTGCAGCGGTCGCATACATTCTGCAGAGTTTATGAATTTTGTATGGACAAGAAGATGATGACCGTGCAAATTATGGTAATTTTTTGTCAGTTAAGGCTCGTTAGCATTCTGTCTCCTTTAAATCAGACATAAGATCTTAAATAAGATTGTATTTATTTGAATGAATTAATCATTTATTTGAGAGAGAGAGAGAGAGAGAGAGAGAGAGAGAGAACGACCGAGCGAGCGACCGAGGAAAGTTGCGAATCTAGATGTGAACCTGCTTCGCATGTCTCTCTATAAGCAATGAGGCTTAGTTACTTCAAAACAGCGATTTTGTTGCAGCCTCATTGCAGATAAATATAATGTTGTGACTTAGTAGTCAGTAGTCTGTCGAAGCTATTTTACTAATAAAAGTTTCCGTGCTGTTTGTGCGCGATCTCTGATATGTGTGCGTGCGTCATGAAAGCAGCGAAGCCTCTGCATATAGTTTTGGTTTAGCTACAAACCAACCCGACCCGAGTTCGGGTCGGGTAGCAGACCTCTATATAGCATACAACACGCTCTCACACGTTTATTATTTTAAGATTTTGGGAGGAGTCAAATTTACATCTGTGGTTTTAACAACCAGATACATTTACACTTTGTCCAGTTTCATCTGTAATGCGTCCCAGACCACCTCCTGGAGTGGTTTGAGCAATTGGATTTAAATCCATCTCAAGCGCATTTCCAACTGGTCTTTTCATGATCAGATAGCTATCCGATCAGAGAAAATGCATGAATATTATTTTTCACATACAGATTGATTATGAAAGTAAGAGGCAGCTGTTTTCTAATATCTGTCTCCTTACATTTTCTGGGCTCACAACATCATTTTGAGAACGTTTAGTAAACTTTGGAATAGTCATTTCTACTAGTGGTCTGTCATTTCATAGTGTATTGTAGCTGTCAATGAGGTAATTGTTGTACTTCATGACTATTGTGAGAATAAAAAGGGGGCTTTATAAAACAAGCCACTATGATCTATAACTGGAGTTCTTAGCTCTGGCCCTCAAGATCCACTTTCCTACCGAATCTAGCTCAAACCTTGATCACCTGCCTGTAACTTTCTTGTTATCCTGGATGTCTTGATTAGCTTTTCAGGTGTGTTTGATTAGGTTTGGGGCTAAACTCTGCAGGAAAGTGGACCTCTGCAGGAGAGTTTAAAATCCCTGAACTAGAAGAACTATGTTTGACATTTTGAAAACATTTGCACCAGACGTATAATATATTAGAGTATGCCATTATCCCACCCTCACTCTGCGGTATCTTCTCCATTTAGGGAAGCCTTCCTCCATATTCTTCCCCTGTTCCTAGTGAAGCCACTGGAACCCTCTCCTCCCCTGTCAGTACAATGACGTCCCACAGCTCTGTCTCTTCTCTGGCAAAGCATAGACAGTCTTGGCTGGACCTTGTCTCTCAGACAAACCCTACTGCTGGTGAAACAGTGGTCTGCTCTGCTGTGGTCCATACAGTGAGCACCACAATAAAGGAAACCTCACCACCTAGTGAAGCCACAGTTCCATCTCACGACCCCCTTGGATGCTCATCTAGCACATCACCTATGGCAATATCTGCAGAGCCAGAAAAACCAGAAACACAGCTGATCTCAAATTACATCAGACCTGAAAGTAAGCAAGCTGGGGGACCATTTTAACATCAGATTCATGCTAGGGAATTGCATTTTTCAACACGACTGCTGATCAATTGAAGCATACAATGAAGCAACAATTAGAATTGTTTGTTATAGGTCTATCAATTAAAACAAATGTTTTAGAAGTTTGATTGCTTAGGTTAAACATAAAATGTATAATTGTTTTAATAGTTCTAGACGGACAGGAAGGAACTGATGATGAGATGGAAATGTTGTACTTACATTTGAAAAGAGCAAGTTTGTCTCCAACGGGTGAGCGGAAGCCATCTTCCAAAGGGGAATTACGAGCCTCCTTTGTAAAGCGTTGCAAAAACCAGACACTCAATGAGAAGATACATCTAATCAGAACCCTCAACAGCACTCTAAAGGTTAGATGTTCAGATGAATCTTTCAGATTAACCTTTTTTTCTAACATATAAAAGCATATTGTCTCTCAGTATTTAACTATTACCATATTGTGAAAACCAAATGCACTTACAAGTATTGATGACTAAAAATATAACCACTAGAGTTGTCACACTTTCTGTGTTCAATGCCTACCAGCTAAATAATGGCAATACCACTCAAGTTATTTGGATGTCTTGTTTCTTACACAAGAGGCTTACTGTCATGATTATTCTGTTGTTTTGTTAATTCTTCAGTTTACATGAAGATGTCACCAGTGCTTAAAGTGGGGAAAAAAGTGTTGTTGCTCTCTTGTGCGACACATAGGAATGATAATATGTTTTTAATAATGTAATATGTCACATCTTGTAAAAATGTAAAAAAAAAGAGTAGCTCCATAACTGATAGCTAATTTAGTTTAAATCACAGCCAATTTCAATTTAAATCACACCAAAAATCAGAAAAAGCTGTCCTTCCTTCTCATCTTCAGTAGTTTGCTCGTAAGCTGTGTTACCTGGGTTAGTTCATGCAACAGCATTTGTGTACTGCACTTAGCACTCCTGTGAAACTGATGTAGAATTTGACGAAAATGGTCAGAGGAGACGCATTCAAAACACATGATTACCAGGTAGAAACGAGGTCTTCTCTCTCTTGCTCGCTTGATATCCAGGAGGTTATATATCATTTGTGTGCAACAGAGAGCTGCTAACAATATGCAGAATTGTGGGATGTCTGGCATTGTCACATTCGAAATTCCAACAATGAAACAAAAATAATACTTTAATTTTTTTATGTTAAATATTTTCAGATTGCTTGTTAGTACTGCTGGTTGTGCTGCTCATGGACAATGACGCAACATGTGAGAAGTGCCGGTATGCAAGAAAAAGTAGCAATGTGCTAAATATTCAAATTAGAAGTTCAGTTGTTGTGCCGAATCCTGACCCCTGCAAGATTTTTACCCCTCCCAAGAAAAAACTTTTTTTACCCCCCAAGCTTTTAAAGAAGCTCTCAAGACTTAAAGGGGGTTATGTCCTAGTACTAACAGTATGTACTAGTTGTATTAGTTATGTACTAGTACTAACTAGTACTAACAGCTAACAGCTCTCTAACAGTACTAACAGCTCTTTGCCGTCCATGCTATCTGCCCCGGGAGTTTTCATCAATCGTCGTTACTGCCGTTTACATTCCACCACAGGCAGACACTAGCTTGGCTTTGTCCAAACTCCACGATGAGCTCAGCGGGTACATCAATAAACACCCTGACGCTGCCTCTATCATCGCCAGGGACTTTAACAAAGCCAACCTCAAAAAGGTCATGCCGAACTTTCACCAACATGTATCCTGTCCTACTAGAGGACCGAATACACTGGATCATTGCTACACTCAGTTTAAGAATGCCTACAAAGCTCGTTCCCTGCCGGCTTTTGGCAAATCGGACCATGCCCGCCATTTTCCTCACACCGGAATATAAACAAAGGATCGTTCAGGAACCCCCGGTGGAGAGGGAAATGACGCGCTGGTCCTCCCACTCTGAAGCTATGCTACAGGCGGCTCTTGATGACATCGACTGGGACATGTTCCGGGCAAGTTCATCTGATGTCAGTGAGTTCACGGATGTAGCATTAAGCTTTGTCAACACGCTAACCGAGCAAGCCACTGAAACGGTAACAATAAGGACATTCTCTAATCAAAAACCATGGGTGGACAGAACAATCCATGATGCGGTTAACCATCGCACTGCCGCATACAATGCCAGTCTTTTGTCAGGAAACATGAGCGAGTACAAAGCATTGTGCTACGCTCTCCGACGGGCAGTTAGAGCTGCCAAACTCCGATACAGGGAGAGAATTGAGTCACATTTTCAGCTCAATGACTCTAGACGCATGTGGCAGGGACTGAAGACCATCTGTTCCTATGGAAATAACTCCTCCGCAGAGGTGAGAGCAAATCCGTTGCTGGCCGAAGAACTAAACACCCTTTTACGGCCGCTTTGAATGTAATGGCGGCTGTGTGACTCTGCCGATCAGCGCGTCAGGACAGGAAGCAGCAGACAGATCATGTAATCACCGTGTCGGAGGACGAGGTTCGGAGGGAACTAAAGAGAGTGAACGTCAGGAAAGCAGCCGGACCTGATGGGATTTCTGGACACGTCCTGAGGTCCTGCGCTGATCAGCTTGCTGGTTTGTTTACATTCATCTTCAATGAGTCCCTCGCTATCTCTGTGGTTCCCACCCCCTTTAAAAAATCTATCATCATCCCTGTGCCTAAGAACAGTAAACCCTCTTGCCTGAATGACTTATCGTCCAATTGCCCTCACATCAACAGTCATGAAGGTTTTTGAGAGACTTGTAAAGAACCACATTTGCTCCTCCATCCCTGCTACTTTGGACCCTCTTCAGTTTGCCTACCGCCCAAATAGATCTACTGATGATGCCATCTCTCAGGTCCTGCATTCGTCCCTCTCACACATTGACAGCAAAAATGGCAACTATGTCAGGCTGCTATTCATGGACTATAGCTCAGCTTTCAATACTATAGTCCCCATCAAGCTAGCTGTTAAACTCTCAGACCTCTGCCTAAACACTTCACTCTGTGACTGGTTTCAAGACTTCCTCACCTGCAGACCTCCAGTGGTGAAAATGGGCCGGTTCATCTCCAACTCCATCACCCTGAACATAGGAGCCCCACTGGGCTGTGTCCTGAGTCCCCTGCTCTACTCTCTCTACACACACGATTGTGTGTCCTCTCACAGCTCCACTTCTATTGTTAAATTTGCTGATG
This sequence comes from Gymnocypris eckloni scoliostomus, assembly GCA_027564155.1. Lineage (NCBI taxonomy): Eukaryota > Metazoa > Chordata > Actinopteri > Cypriniformes > Cyprinidae > Gymnocypris > Gymnocypris eckloni. The sequence goes on from CM050428.1 coordinate 31,678,720, forward strand.
ATACTGTGGTTCTGAGCCTCATTTCCAACAATGATGAGACCGCATACTTGGATAAAGTAGAGAGACTTACGTCATGGTGCCAGGACAACTGTCTCTCTCTGAACGTGAGCAAAACTAAAGAGATGATTGTAGACTTCAGGAAGAGACAGCAGCGGCCCTACACTCCTCTTATGATCAGTGGGACCCCTGTGGAGAGGGTGAACAGCTTCAATTACCTCGGTGTAAACATATCCAAGGACCTGACTTGGGCTGCACACATTCAAACACAGGTCAAGAAAGCCAGGCAAAGACTGTACCATCTGCGACCACTGAGGAAATTCAGGGTCTCACCAGCTATCCTGAAAACTTTCTATTCAGGGGCTCTGCAGAGAGTTGTGTGCTTAGCTGAGCGCATCTCAGGGTTTGCTCTCCCCTCTCTGCAGGACATCTACCTCAAACGCTGCAAAAGCAGAGCTGCTAAAATCACCAAGGACTCAAATCACCCCGGTAACCATCTTTTAATTTTACTGCCATCTGGCAAGCGCTTCAGGAGCATGATGGCAAAAACTGAGAGACTTAGGAGGAGCTTCTTCCCTCAGGCCATCAGGCTCCTAAACTCAAACTCGGTCAAATAACATTTACAGGACTCAATTTAATAAACTGTAAAACATTCATTATTCTCCACCATCCGCATTGCTGCTATGTGTACATACCGGTACAACCTGTTTGCACATTCTTTGTTGCACATCCCTGTTGATATTATTATTTATTAAGTCCACAGTATACTGTATTGCACATTTTATTTTATTGCACATTTTACTCCTTATTTTTTCTTCTTATTTTTATTTTATTTTTACCTATACTTATATACAGGTGCTGGTCATATAATTAGAATATCATCAAAAAGTTGATTTATTTCATTAATTCCATTCAAAAAGTGAAACTTGTATAATAGTATACATTCATTCCACACAGACTGATATATTTCAAGTGTTTATTTATTTTAATTTTGATGATTATAACTGACAACTAATGAAAACCCCAAATTCAGTATCTCAGAAAATTAGAATATTGTGAAAAGGTTCAATATTGAAGACACCTGGTGCCACACTATAATCAGCTAATTAACTCAAAACACCTGCAAAGGCCTTTAAATGGTCTCTCAGTCTAGTTCTGTAGGCTACACAATCATGGGGAAGACTGCTGACTTGACAGTTGTCAAGACGACCATTGACACCTTGCACAAGGAGGGCAAGACACAAAAGGTCATTGCAAAGAGGCTGGCTGTTCACAGAGCTCTGTGTCCAAGAACATTAATAGAGGCGAAGGGAAGGAAAAGATGTGGTAGAAAAAGTGTACAAGCAATAGGGATAACCGCACCCTGGAGAGGATTGTGAAACAAAACCCATTCAAAAATGTGGGGGAGATTCACAAAGAGTGGACTGCAGCTGGAGTCAGTGCTTCAAGAACCACTACGCACAGACGTATGCAAGACATGGGTTTCAGCTGTCGCATTCCTTGTGTCAAGCCACTCTTGAACAACAGACAGCGTCAGAAGCGTCTCGCCTGGGCTAAAGACAAAAAGGACTGGACTGCTGCTGAGTGGTCCAAAGTTATGTTCTCTGATGAAAGTAAATTTTGCATTTCCTTTGGAAATCAGGGTCCCAGAGTCTGGAGGAAGAGAGGAGAGACACAGAATCCACGTTGCTTGAGGTTCAGTGTAAAGTTTCCACAGTCAGTGATGGTTTGGGGTGCCATGTCATCTGCTGGTGTTGGTTCACTGTGTTTTCTGAGGTCCAAGGTCAACACAGCCGTATACCAGGAAGTTTTAGAGCACTTCATGCTTCCTGCTGCTGACCAACTTTATGGAGATGCAGATTTCATTTTCCAACAGGACTTGGCACCTGCACACGTGCCAAAGCTACTGAGTACCTGGTTTAAGGACCATGGTATCCCTGTTCTTAATTGGCCAGCAAACTCGCCTGACCTTAACCCCGTAGAAAATCTATGGGGTATTGTGAAGAGGAAGATGCGATATGCCAGACCCAACAATGCAGAAGAGCTGAAGGCCACTATCAGAGCAACCTGGGCTCTCATAACACCTGAGCAGTGCCACAGACTGATCGACTCCATGCCACGCCGCATTGCTGCAGTAATTCAGGGCAAAGGAGCCCCAACTAAGTATTGAGTGCTGTACATTCTCATACTTTTCATGTTCATACTTTTCAGTTGGCCAAGATTTCTAAAAATCCTTTCTTTGTATTGGTCTTAAGTAATATTCTAATTTTCTGAGATACTGAATATGGGGTTTTCATTAGTTGTCAGTTATAATCATCAAAATTAAAAGAAATAAACACTTGAAATATATCAGTCTGTGTGGAATAAATGTATACATTATACAAGTTTCACTTTTTTAATGGAATTAGTGAAACAAATCAACTTTTTGATGATATTCTAATTATATGACCAGCACCTGTATATTCTCTTGTGTTATGTTTCATTTTTTTGCACTGTCCATTGAGCAGACCTGTCCTGATTTACATTTCACTACTGATTATATCTTGTATAATTGAGTATGTGACGAATAAAAGAACCTTGAACCTTGAACTTTATGTATTGGGAGCTTCTTTAAAATGACTTTAATATCTTGGGAGCAGGGCCATAACACAGCGCACAGGTGCTGAAATGAAGTTATTTTGAGTCTTTTTGTGCTTGATAATTAAATTGACATGGTGTATTTGTACGTTCAAGCACAAAAAGATGCGAAAAGGTAAATTTTAAGTACTCAGTTAAGTTATTTTGTGTCTTATTCATTCAATTCAACTTTATTTCCAGACTCAAGGTCCATTAGCAAGAAACAGACAATACAAACAAAAGCAGTACACATTAAAAAAGACAATTATGCCAATACTTCCTCATAGAGGATTGATATCGCACTTCAGTAAGCCTAGGATTTGTCAACAACATTATAATAGTATTACGTGAATTGTCCTGCCAACAAATAAATTTATACATCAAATTTCTCATTAAAGCAGGGAATGATTGTACTCTTGCTTTACAAAATAAATAACTTGCACTGCACCATCTTGGTTTTTTCAGCAGGATCCTCATTCAATCATTGTATGCAACCTGAAGCTTACATAGGCTCTCTTTCTTAAACGTAAACCACAAAGGAGCAGTATAAAAAGAAGTACAATATGCTCTAAAAAGGTTTATCTTTACCTCATCTGAACACATATAAAACTTTCTCACCAACGTATTAGCTTGATCATATAATTTATGACGTTGCCTATACATATCATCATCATCACTAATTTCATTGTTAATGAAATTACCTAAATATTTTACAGTAGTACATACATTTAAAACTTGCCCTGATAAATACAAATCTGGGAAATTCAAATCTCTATGATCTTTGGTTCTACATATCATGGCAACACTCTTTTTAGTATTGTATTGCACATCATATCTAATCCCATAATCAGAACATATATTAAGCAACTGTTGAAAACCAGCACTACTTGGGGAAAAAACAACTGGCAAGTCTTAAAAACACATGGAGATGATAAGGTTTCATGACGACATGCAGCAGTGGCCCGTAAACTGTCCTGAGCATCTTTCATTCTGACCTCAGGCAGTCAGTTGAAATTGCTGGGGGTCCCAACACAGCCGTGGACCCCTATAATCATCACCACCTTCTTCTTTACTAGCAATGGACCTGCTTGGGAGGCACTCGTACTGCGTTTTTTTTATAATGTGCATTAAAGGAATGAGTACACAGGATACATTCTAACAGTCCATTTGTGGTATTTTTTATATTTTTTAGTAGTATAGTTTTGGTGGTATAGCAAAAAAAAATAATAATAATGTACTTATATATATATATATATATATATATATATATATAGTGTTAATATGGCAACTAGTAAAATAAAACGTTTTGTCATGCTAGCATGTGTGGAGTACCCTCAAAAGAAAGCATGAGCACCATCAGCTAAAGCTGTAATAATGGCATATTGGCAAAACAGATCTGGCTAATGCTTCAGTGAGTATTAGTGTTTGCACTCTGGAAAGCATCAAAGGTTTCTATTCACTACATGTTCTTGCAGTGTTGAGCAATGTAGCCAATCACAGCCATAGCTATTGATGGCCAGTGATTACAAACAGAACAATCTTTGCACACTTTCTATGCTGCATTGCATCATTAGTTCGCATACAAAATGGCGGCGCGCATTGTTGCAGCGGCTAACGGCTCTCCATTTCAGTGCTTTTTTCTTTTTCTAGTGTTTTTCTTTACTTTGTGTGTTATTGGCACTGTGTACATTCAGTACACCCGCCAGACACTTCTGGATATCGGGGACCAACACCAAATATCTGTTTCGAGCGACTTTCACCACACGCATAACATCCCAGACGACATAGCGAGACCGGCGGGCTCTCCGTGGATTGTTGCTAGGTCTAGGAGGTGGCGCAGACGGAGGAGGGAGAGGAAGCAGAAGCGGGGCCGCAGGTCCGGAGTTATGCTAAGGCTAAGAAAACAACCACACAAGCCACCTCTACCGAGCCTGTATCTCTCCAATGCCAGATCCCTGGTGCATAAGATGGATGAGTTGAAACTACAACTCGCTGGAAATCGCTTTGTTCGTGACTGCTGTGTTCTGATTGTCACCGAAACCTGGTTTCACCCGGGAATACCCGATGCTATTGTACAGCTAGCAGGCCGCACTATGCTTAGTCAGGACAGGACTAAGGACTCCGGTAAGAGCAGAGGAGGGGGGCTCTGTATTTATGTGTATGAAAACTGGTGTAACAACGGGACCATTATAGATAGACACTGTTCCCCAGACGTCGAGTACATGTCTGTAAGATGTCGGCCTTTCTTTCTGCCGAGAGAGCTAACTGTTGTGATCGTCACGGCTGTGTATATTCCACCCGACGCCAGCGTAAACACAGCGCTCTCTCTCTTGCTGAACACCATAAATGAACAACAGCGGGTCTACCCCAATGGTGTTCACATTATTGCAGGGGACTTTAACAAGGCCAATTTGAAGACTGTACTCCCGAAGTTATACCAGCATGTTAAATGCTCTACAAGGGGGGAGAACACTCTGGATCATGTTTACACCAACATCAAGCATGCCTACAGAGCCATACCCCTCCCCCACCTCGGCCAGTCAGACCATCTTTCCCTCCTGCTTTCCCCAGCCTACACCCCCCTCAGATGCACTCTTCAAACTACAAGACTGCTTCAAACAGACAGACTGGGACTTATTTGTGCACCAGGAGCTGGAGACATTCACAGGAACGGTACTGGACTATATCAAGTTCTGCATCGGGAATGTGACTGTGGACAAAAACATCCGGGCTTTTCCTAACCAGAAACCCTGGATGACCAGCCAGGTCCGCACACTCAGTCAGGGGACAGAGCTTTGTACAGAGCTGCTCGAGCCGACCTGAAAAGAGGAATAAAAAGAGCCAAGGCGGACCACAGGATGCGCATTGAGTCCCACCTGTCCAGTAACAATTCAAGGGAGGTGTGGCAAGGCATACAAGACATCACAAACTTCAGAGGCTGTGATGCGTCTACGGAAGCCCTGAGTGCGCCACTGGCAGAGGAGTTAAACTGCTTCTTTGCTCGTTTTGAAACATCTCAGCATCACTCATCTGCTCCAGCCCTCCCCCCCCCACCTAGCCTTTGCACCACTCCACTCACTGTGCATGAGCACAATGTTAGACGGGTGCTTCTGGCAGTGAACCCCAAGAAAGCTGCCGGCCCAGACGGAGTATCTGGCAAAGAGCTCAGAGCATGCGCCTACCAGCATGCCCCCACCTTTACCAGGATTTTCAACCTCTCCCTGGCCCAGGCAGTTATCCCGTTTTGCCTAAAATCAGCTACAATAATCCCAGTGCCGAAGAAGTCTCCCATCACCAGCCTGAACGATTACCGTCCAGTGGCCCTTACTCCGGTAATCATGAAGTGCTTTGAGAGACTGGTCCTTCAGCACATCAAGGATCATCTCCTCCCAGACTTCGACCCTTACCAGTTCGCATATCGTGTGAACAGATCCACAGAGGATGCCATTTCTGTAGCTCTCCACTCTGCGCTGAACCACCTGGAGAAGCAGCAGAGCTATGTTCGGATGCTCTTTGTGGATTACAGTTCAGCTTTCAATACCATAATCCCGGACAGACTTATCACCAAACTGGACACTCTTGGCCTTCCTCCTCTTACATGTGCCTGGATAAAGGACTTTTTAACCAACCGACCCCAGACTGTGAGACTTGGCCCTCACCTCTCCTCCACCCGCACGCTGAGCATCGGCTCCCCACAGGGCTGTGTGCTGAGCCCCCTCCTGTACTGCCTCTACATCCACGACTGCAGTCCGGCCCACAATGACAATCTCATCGTCATGTTTGCCGACGACACTACAGTGGTCTTACTCATCTCCATGGGTGACGAGGCAGCCTACAGAGAAGAGGTCCTGAAGTTGGCAGCCTGGTGTACAGAGAATAACCTTGCTCTGAACACCAAGAAAACAACAGAGATCATCGTTGACTTCAGGAAGCACAGCACCGACCCAGCCCCCCTTTACATCAATGGTGAATGTGTGGAGAGGGTCCACACCTTCAGGTTCCTCTGCGTTCTCATCTCTGCCAACATCTCCTGGACAGAGAACATCATGGCTGTCTGCAAGAAGGCTTAGCAGCGGCTACACTTCCTAAGAATCCTTAGGAAGTACAAACTAAACTCTAATCTATTGCTGTCCTTCTACCGCTCATCCATCGAGAGCCTGCTGACAGACATACTGTATGGTATGGTATGGCAGTTGCACCGTAGCAGAAAAGGAGAGGCTCCTGAGAGTTGTAAAGGCAGCACAGAAGATCATTGGCTGCCCTCTCCCCTCCCTGATGGACATTTACACCACCCGTTGCCTCAACAGAGCTAAAATCATCATCAAAGACAGCTCCCACCCTGGCTATGATCTGTTCGAACTGTTGCCCTCAGGTAGGCGCTACAGTTGTATTAAGACCAGAACAAATTGATTTAAGAACAGCTTCTTCCCAAAGGCAATAACCACCCTGAACTCTCACATGCACTGTTTTTAGTCCAACCACCCCAACCCCCGGACTCTCTTCAGTCACTATTTAACACTGTTAATTAAACTCACCTTATGTGCAATACCATACAATGTGCAATGTTTCATATCAAAATGGGCAATATATATATATATATACAGTGCTCAGCGTAAATGAGTACACCCCCTTTGAAAAATAACATTTTAAACAATATCTCAATGAACACAAAAACATTTTCCAAAATGTTGACAAGACTAAGTTTTATATAACATCTGTTTAACTTATAACATGAAAGTAAGGTTAATAATATAACTTAGAGAACAACATTTTCAGTTTTACTCAAATTAGGGTGATGCAAAAATGAGTACACCCCACAACAAAAACTACTAAATCTAGTACTTTGTATGGCCTCCATGATTTTTAATGACAGCACCAAGTCTTCTAGGCATGGAATGAACAAGTTGGCGACATTTTGCCAGATCTATCTTTTTCCATTCTTCAAGAATGACCTCTTTTAGAGATTGGATGCTGGATGGAGAGTGATGCTCAACTTGTCTCTTCAGAATTCCCCATAGGTGTTCGATTGGGTTCATATCAGGAGACATACTTGGCCACTGAATCACTTTCACCCTGTTCTTCTTCAGAAATCCAACAGTGGCCTTAGATGTGTGTTTAAGATCATTGTCATGTTGGAAAAGTGCACGACGACCAAGGGCACGGAGTGTTGGTAGCATCTTCTCTTTCAGTATAGAGCAGCACATTTGTGAATTCATGATACCATCAATGAAATGCAGCTCCCGACACCAGCAGCACTCTGCAGCCCCACATAAGGACACTGCCACCACCATGTTTCACTGTAGGCACCATGCATTTTTCTTTGTATTTCTCACCTTATGACGGCATACAGTTTTGAAGCCATCAGTTCCAAAACATTTATTTTGGTCTCATCACTCCAGAGTATATAGTCCCAGTAGTCTTCATCTTTGTCAGCATGGGCCCTGGCAAACTCTAGGTGGGCTTTTTGTGCCTGGGCTTTAGGAGAGGCTTCTTCGTGGACGCACCCATGCATGCCATTCCTCTGCAGTGTACGCCGTATTGTGTCATGGGAAATAGTCACCCCAGTTTGGCTTTCTACTTCTTTAGATAACTGCAGTGATCTTGCATGTCGATTTTCTTCAACCCTTCTCATCAGAAGACGCTCCTGATGAGGTGTTAACTTCCGTGGACGACCTGGACGTCTCTGTGAGATGGTTGCAGTTCCATCTTTTTTAAATGTTTGTACCACTTTTGCTACAGTATTCTGACTGATAAGTAAAGCTTTGCTGATCTTCTTGTAGCCTTCACCTTTCTTGTGTAAAGAAATTATTTTCTTTCTCAGGTCTTGTGACATGTCTCTTCCATGTGGTGCCATTGCTGACAGCATGAAATGGGAAGGGGTTTTCTTTAAGTAATACCCTTTTATAGTCAACTGTCTGCTGAAAACCTGTGTAATGAATCATTAGACTCACCTGTGGTTGAATTCTTGTTAAATTAGACATTTGTAGTCTAAAATTTAGCTTTGCTCCAGTGACTTTCAATGGGGTGTACTCATTTTTGCATCACCCTAATTTGAGTAAAACTGAAAATTTTGTTCTCTAAGTTATATTATTAACCTTACTTTCATGTTATAAGTTAAACAGATGTTATATAAAACTTAGTCTTGTCAACATTTTGGAAAATGTTTTTGTGTTCATTGAGATATTGTTTAAAATGTTACTTTTCAAAGGGGGTGTACTCATTTACGCTGAGCACTGTACATATATATATATATATATATATATATATATAATGTGCAATATTCTTTCATATATATTTATATAGTACCGTATTTATATTTATATTTACAAATGTACATACTCCTCAAGACTGTGAACCTTGCCTCCATATGTTTGGTTACGTTATATTGTTTATATATGTGTTTTTGTTTATTTTGTATTCTATATTCTTACACTGTTTGTTGCACTGTTTGACTATGTTTGACTACACTGAAATGGAGTTGGCTCTTCTAATTTTATTGTACATGTGTACAGTGACAATAAAGGCATTCTAAATTCTAATATAATCCATTCAGAATTTGAATAAAAGCTTTGTTTTTTTTATGCCAGGGAACACGCAATTCGCACATGAGCATTGCCTTGGTTTTGTACTAATGGCCCAGGCCATTCTTTCACAGTAGAAAATTATACTAAAGAGATGGAACAACAACAAAATAGAAGAGACTACAACAACAACAGATGGCCACATTGACAAGCACTTGTGTGAGAGGGTTATGAGATAGCAGCATCTAGTTTATAAGAGTACAAAGCCATTTTCATCTATTATAAGTTCATTAGAAAAATAAAGCAGATGCTGGACAAAGATAAAGCTTTCTAGAGTGCATGTTCCGACCGCCTACATTCATGTACACTATCAAATGGAGTATACTTTGAAAGGCTGCGTGTTCGACTGTACACATGCGCTAACGTACACATAAAAAGGTATACTTTAGACAGGGCTCTAGACTAACTTTTTGCACTGGTTGCACTGGTGCACCTAAGAAAAGGAAAACCTAAATTAGAAAACCTAAATTAAATTCTTAGGTGCACCAGCACAAAATTTAGGTGCACCCACATGTTCATTTAGGCAATATTGACTAGTAAACGATTAACTAACAATCTGGTCAACATAAAGTTGTTTGTTTGAAGCACAATTCTACAAGAAAGGTAACTTACTGAAAAAGTGTTGGTGCTTAAAGTGCTTCACTGTGCTGAGATTTAAACTTAAAACATCTCAAGATAAATTAAATAAAAGAAAATCTAAATTAAATGTTTTAAGGGCGTCACACTGAACATCTCATGGCTCAATGTCTTATGGACTATCCTCCATTGCAGTCACATGCTCGGATGGCCAACTCCTGTAGTTTGGCCTTCTTGATCTTTGGCCTTGGTTAAACCAGCTGGCCACACTCTCTCTAGCATCAAAATCGTCCAGACTTGGCCCCTCTACACTGTTTCTTATCAGATCTTCCACCGTGTCTGAATGAAGGAAAGGGATGCTCTAGTGCAGTGGTTCTCAAACTTCTTTGGTCCCCCCCCCCTTAAATTTATAAAAAATCTGGTGCCCCCATCCCACCTCAGATTACCAAATAATTTCTCTAAACATTATGAAAAAATAATCCTGTTCTGTTCTGTCTAATTGTCTCTCTGTGTTCATACTGTATTTTAATGCAGCCAAATTCTCAATAAAACTGTTTTACTTTATATATTTTACTGTTTCTCTTGTCAGTCAACGGGATGAATATGAAAGTGACTGAAACGCAGCCCATTAAGAATACATAACCAGCTCTTCCTTCCAAGAAGCTAGTCTGCACAAAAATCCTAATTTATCATTTTATTGAGCCGTTGTCTGATGAAATCAAATAATATACACAAGACAAGATAAGACAAGACAAAGACAATTCCTGTGATATGATTTCGGCTATAGTTGCCTGTAAACTTAGAGAAGCAAGAATATCTCTTTTAACTGAATATGCTGCTCTCAGACACTCACTGAACAGAGCAGATGCAGAGAAAGAGCTGTGCGCGCGCTGATCTCGCACTGTTGCGGCAGTACCAACGATCACAGAGACTAGCTAAAGATTGTCCAAGTAGTCGCTAGTCACTTTTTTTGGAAAGAAAGTCACTAGGGGGTTTCTGAAAAGTCGCTAAATCTATCGACTAAGTCGTTAAATTGGCAACAATGCTCGCATCTCTACTACTTACCTCTCTCTCTGTCCAACTGCAGCAGAACACGCATTTTCAAATGTACACACACGAACAGGAATATCTGGACCACGGCCAATCAGAGGGGTGGTCCGCCCTTTACTATCTCTGATTGGTTTAGACCATGATATGGGCCTAATGTGTGTCTGTTGTTGAACCACAGGGAGACTTTTAGAGTCACAGATACTTTTTTTTCTTGAATGGCTGGTCACACGTGCGACCAAATTGGTTGCACTCTAGAGCCCTGTTAGACTTTAGTGATTTGGGGCCTCATTTATAGTGCGTGTACACTCAGATTTGATCTTAGAATGTGCATATGCTTAAATACACGCCAGCGCTCATATTTGTAAAACGTCTCAGTTACGTATGTAACCCTCGTTCCCTGAAGCAGGGAACGGAGCTGTTACGTCGGGCGACCGGCAAATTGGGATCTCGCTTAGAGAGACCAATCCACTTCGAGTGTAACTAAATGAGCCAATGCACATTGGAATGCGATTATTAAATCCAGCTGCCGCTGATCACGCCGTGAGCATAAGTAGGCAGCAGGTGCAGTGCATATTCAGGTTTTTGCTGAGGAGGCAAGCTGGTGACCTGGCCACTCAGTGGTGGTACAGCAGCCGTAGCGACGGGATGTGACGTCTCCATTCCCTCCTTCAGGGAACATGGGTTAAATATGTAACCGAGACATTCCCTTTCAGTCGGTCACTCGGACGAATTTGGATCCTTACCAAAGGGCCACGGATACTACCCCTTCCAGTGTCATGTGGAAGCCTCCTGTGCCCCTACTTTTTGGTTACTTTTTACCACAAGAAGACCAGTTACTGTTGATATGGCACTACCCACTCAGTAAGACTGGATAACACTGGGAAAACGTAACCGTTCCCCTTGGAACAAGAACGCTAAGGAAGCCCATCCTTCCCGAAGGAGTTTCAGAAGAACTTACACATATGAATAACCGTTTAGGTGTATATGGCAGATTAGAGTTGATTGCAGCCTCTTGGACAATGGCAGAAAATCTGCCGGGGAAACAAGGGCTCTAATGAGAACTTTACACATATGGGATCCAATTAGGTCTCTACATATGGAACCCAGCCCTCTATCGGTTCTCACGGATTCATCGAATGAGGGCCTGGCGCCAAATGCTCTGCCATGTCTGGCTGCCGAGGGGACGGAGGAGCTTAACAGGGTCTACAGTACGAACTCTCTAGAGCAGTTTTAGCAAGCCAACCCGAAACCAGACCCTCTCAGTGCTTCTAACCGTTTGAGGTGAGAAGACAGGAGGAAACCGGTTCTACACAAAGGCTATAGAATCTAGCGAACGAGTTAGGGGTCGCCCAGTCTGCAGCTCTACAAATATCTGCCAGCGAGCCGCCGCGAGCCAAGACCCAGGAGGACGCAACACTTCTAGTAGAGTGAGCTCTCAACCTGAACGTGTAAGGCACACTCTGTGCCTGATAAGCCCGGGCGTCCACTATCCAGTGGGCCATCCTTTGCTTGAAGACGGCATTCCCCTTCTGCCGGCCTCCGTGACAGATAAGGAGCTGGTCTGAGGTCCTGAAGCTTTAAGGCCCTGTCAACGCGTAGCATCTCAATGCTCGGACGGGAAAAGCAAAGCTAGGGCTGGGTCCTGCCTCCGGGGCAGCACATGCAAGCTCACCACCTGGTCCCTGAAGGGAGTAGTAGGAACGTTTGGCACATAGCCAGGCCCTCAGGATTACCTGGGAATAATCCAAAACTCTAGGCACAAATCATCGACCAAAAATGCTTGCAGGCCACCTACGCTCTTGATGGAGGCCAATACAAGCAGGAGCTTTGCAGACAGCTCGACTGTCTGCAAAGGCTCAAATGGGCCCTGCTGTAGTGCTCTGGAGGATTTAACCTTCTCGCCCCCCTAACGAATCTGATGACCAAGTCATGCTTCCCCAACCGTCTTCCCTTCCACGGGGTCGTGGTTAACAGCAATCACAGCCACATAGACTTTAAGGTTGGAGGGAGACAGCCTTCGCTCCAACCCTGAATGCAAAAAGGACAGCATGACTCTGATCGGGCACTTGGGGTGTCTTCTGAGAAAAGCACCACTTAACGAACAGGTTCCACTTCAAGGCATGCGTGTCTCAGACTGTGCTCTTGCCGAAGTGATGGTGTCAACTACCTCTTGGGGTAGGTCACCTAAAACCTCTGCGTCCTGTCCCAGGGACCAGACATGATGTCTCCAGAGGCTCCTCGTCTTTCCTGATCTTGCACAATGTCTGTGCGAGAAGGCTCACTGGGGGAAACACATACTTGCAAAGGCCCCATGGCCAGCAGTGTGCCAGTGCGTCCGCGCCGAGTGTTCCATTAGTCAGGGAGTTAAAAAACTGGCAATGAGAGGTCTCTCAATCAGCTGTACCGTCAGGGGATGGAGTCTCCACTCTCCGGGAAGCGCAGCTTGTGACAGCTCGTCGGCTGCCCGGTTGAGCAAGCCCGGGATGTGAATGGCACGAAGCAACCTCAAATGCTTCTGACTCCAGGGAGGAGGTGGCGGGCGAGTTGCGACATGCGACGAAAGTGAAGACCACCTTTTCTGTTGATGTTCACAACGGTTCCAGTGTTGTCTGTGTGGAGCAGTACGTGCTTGCCTCGTAAGCGTCCCTTGCGACGGTTCAAGGCCAGGCGTACTGCCAGAAACTCTAGGCAATTAATGTGCCAGTGCAGTTGGGGGCCCGTCCAAACCACCGAGACTGCAAGCCCATCAAACATGCCCCCCAGCCGGTGGTGGAGGCATCTGTGTAAACCACAGCGCAGCAGCACAGCTGAATCTTCTACCCAGAAAGCTCCGGCTCACCCTCCGATGCAGCAATCGACATCCGGAGGAGCGCCAAGGATACTGCTGGTACGCTCCTTGTAGAGGGCCCAGCACATTCCATTGGCAGCTCAACTGGTTTCGAGGAGCGATGGTCCCTCGAAGGTTGGTTCCCTGGAGGGTTTGCCACCACTGTAATCCTCAGTAAATGCCACCACCTGAAGTAGTCCTCACGTGTCTGCAGCCAGAATGAGAACCAGATCGAGGTAGAGGTAACAGAGCTTCGCCCCTTTGTTGAGGTAACAGAGCCTGGCCCGCAACTCTGAGATGATCATCTTCCCACCATGAGATGATGACTCATCCATGAACTCCACCTCAGCGTGTTTACTGCCCAGGCACTTGAGGCAGCGATCGTGACCATCACCCGGCACCAGGTAACAACCGCATCCAGAAACGCACGGGTGACATGTTGTCTGTTGCAAAACCCAACTTTACAAAGACGTAACGTCAAGTTTGCCAGAGGCAATGTCGTCACACCCCTGAATGCTCTTTTTAGGGAAAAAGCTCTTTTAGCATGCTGAAGTGCACAGGGGAGATGGTCGCCTGCAACACAAACAGGGGGAAGTGCAACCTGATCTGTGCAATCCACTCGACACGGGAAGAACCCCTGCCGCTGTAGCGCCGTACTACCTCTGAGAGTCTTCCGAAGTGCATGCTCAACTCGTTGAATTCGCTTGTCAGGAGCAGAATGATGAAAACGCTCAGCTCTGAAGCGAAAAGCTGAATATGCACTGCACCTGATGCCTACTTATGCTCACGCTGTGATCAGCAGCAGCTGGATGCAATAATCGCATGCCAATGCGCATTGACTCGTTTAGTTACACTCAAAGTGGATTAGTCTCTCTAAGCAAGATGTTTCATGCGTTTGTATGCAAAAAGAGAGAGCGAGTCCATGATACCAGGATGACATATTTAAATATTTGTACAAAGAATATTGATTTGAGTTGTAAAATTTTATTAGCCAACAAAACGCAAAGCTTCCATTAAGATTTTTTCCCAGCAAACGAATAGAGCTGACTGCAGTTACCCGAATGAGCCTTTGTTATTAGTTTTTACCTGTTGTTATCAGGAAGTAACATACCTTGGAATTTCACGACTGACCAATCAGAATCAAGCATTGCACAGAGCTGTGTAATAATTTGCTATAAATACACTTTATTTTAATATGCATATCTGATAACAACTCATTTTAAATAAAAATTATATTTTCATTTAGGCTAAAGAAGCAGATCTACTGACTTTGGAGCAGGTACTGGCAGACTCCGCTCTCACTGCAAGCAAATTCAAGGAGTGGAAAGAGACCAATACTGTTCTGCTGCAGGAGATTGTTCTGAGCCACCCCCTACAGACTGAGCCCTTGAACGCCCCTAGTGTCTCAGATGTGCATCCCTCAACATAGATGTGTTTACACCACAACACTAACACTGCACAAATAGAAAGTTTTCAAATCTGCTCTTGACATAAGAATTAAAATAATTTATCTACGACTACCGTTACTTTCACTTGCCATCATTTGTCTATTTATTTGTATTGTATTATATGTATTTTTTTTACTGATGTAAAATCAGTCTGTTACTAATAGGTTGTTTTAAAATCCTTGTTGTTTCTATTGGATACCTGTTAAAAAACCTGTGGCATTTTACTGATCTTAAAATGCATTCTTTTGAATCAGTTTAGAAAACCGAACATGTTTAGTCAAGGGTTTTATTGCATATGTGATTGTTTTTTTCTGCATTCATTGCAAACCTAGTAACCTAAAGTGCTGATTATGTGCTGTCTGTATAGCTTGCCATGCTTGTATTATTGTAAATACATCTGTTTAGATATATTTGTTGATTAAAAGTATGATGCAACTGTTTTTAATCACAAATGTGAACACTGTTCATAGTATAAATAATCTAATACTATTGTAGATCTGCATTACTGTCATATTTAGACAACTATTGAATAACTAAATTTCATGTTTTTACTTATATGGCAAAGAAAGTTAAGTCAAGTAACCTTTATTTATATAGCGCTTTTAACAATACTAATTGTGTCAAAGCAACTGCACAATATCAAAACAGGATTTTTTTTTTAGTTAAAGCCATTCCATTATTGAATTCAGTGATGTCATTGTCCAGCTCAGTTCAGTTTAAATAGTATCTGTGCAATCAAGTCTGTGATATCGCTGGAAATTAAGTGTCCCCAACTGGCAGCGCAGATAAATAATTAGCTGCACACACGCACAAAAATTATTTTGGAAGCCATTTGATAGAATTCTAGTAAAAACGAAAGAATCACAATGCTCTGGCAACCCGCTAGTTGATGTCGCTATAGGTCCTGCTTTTGCTGAGTTAGATGTGTTCCTGGGTCAAAATATATTGTTGAACATGGAACAACTTTTTTTATCAAAAAATTTAATCCTGAACATTTCCCTACACCTAAACCTAACCTTAACCATGAGTAATCCCTAAAATCAGAGGAAATTATAGATGAATGACACTGATGTACAAGCAACAAACACTGATTGTAAGCCTACACTTCACAAAAAATATAAACTTGTTCTTCAAATCTAATTGGTTAATAAAAATGTTGTTCCAGGGTCAACAAAGATGTTGGTAAAATCAGGTTCTGCGTCGCTATAGAGGTTTCACATAAAGGTTTCACATAAAGAATGAAAGAGAACGATGTGCGCCAAATGAGTTGCTGTAGAAACCGAATAGTTCAATGGTTGCGGAGTGCGGACGAAATAGCTCAAATTGAGCATCAACGCAAACGCAATGACATGTGAAATAAAACTTTCTCATGTATTAAAGAAGAGTGGCTTGATTAAGTGCTGGAAATAGCGGAGGATGGGCACAGAACAATAACAAAACTCTGATACATTTGTATACAGTCACACACAGGTGTATTTTACAAACTACACTTCATAGGAATGTTTAGATAGCTATAAGGGAGATAGTTGTGCACGTAGTCTCCAGATATTTGATTGATGAGGGTCAAAAAAATGTACCCCGTTAAGTAAGAAAATACTTGTCCAAATCTATGTTGTCTACAAGGTAGAAAATAAATAAAAAGCATTAGATACGTTCGTCATAATCTTGTAAAATTACAATTGAAAATTAGTTAGTTTGACAAAGTTAAAGAAAATAAAATCTACCCAACATCTAAAAATAAATTCATATCATGCCGTTAAGAAAGAAGATACTTGTCAGAAGTTTGTAACAACCCGAGTTAGAAAAGTTAAAGAAAATAAAAAAGAACCACGTAGCCACCATCTAAAAATAAATAAATATAATGCCATTAAGTAAGATACTTGTCAGAAGTTTGTAACAACGTAAGTTATAAAATAAAATAAAAAGCATTAGATACATTGGTCAAAATCATGTAACATTACAATTTAAAATCTAGCTTTTGTCACAAGAAACGTTAAACTAAATAAAAAAAGAACCACCCATCTTACCACGGCGTAAAACTGATATCAGTTAAAAATCAGATATGTTAGTTAAAACAATGGTATAAGATACTTGTCAAAATCTTGTAGTCTATCAAAGTTAGAGTTTGTTACAAGTTAAATAATATAGAGATGCCTTACCATGGTGTAAAATAAAAAATCAAATCGCTAAGCAAGAGTATACAACACTTGTCAGACGTTTGTCACAAGAAAAGTTAGAAAAGAAGGAAAAGAACCACAGATTTAGCCGCGATCTAAAAAAGAAAAAAATAATTAGCAGAGGTATTTGTTAAAACACCACCAATAGATACTTGTTGAAATCTAGCTTTTAGTCTATCATTAGCTACGCTGACGGAAAGTTAAACGAGAGAAAAAGTCCCGAGCACCTTGCGTTGAGACGTCCATGGCGGTGTCAAAATCAGAATGAGTTTACAAGCGAGTGAGATTTTCTTTTAAACAAACAACTCCTAAGTCGCAGAAAAAGTTGTTTTATTTTATTTAACAACATAATACCTTTATATAGTCTTTAATTTAGTCAAGCTAAAGACTTCTGCAGCACTATATAACCCCCAGACTGTTTTAACTTTAAAATTAGGTTACAAAAGTTTTTCTATACTCTCACCTCTTAACCACAGGACATTTGGTTTCATTTCATTTCAACTATTCCTTTATTTGCTCTTTGATTTTTGTCAATCTTACGGTAGGTTATAACAGTTAAAATGTATACACGTGTATGCTCGTACAAACCGATATGAAAGCAAATGTTTTGACGGTCTTTGGATTTTCAGTTGTAATTAACTTCTAAGGTACAAAATGCTTCTCGTTTGGCTCTCAACGGAGGCGGTCGCTTTTCTCACTCCCCGTCCTTCCCTATTTTCCCTGCTTGCTCTCCAGTATTGTCTGATCTATTGAGAGACTCTCTCTGCACTGCTCTTCAAACTGAGAAATTATGGATTTGATCAACTGGTCTCTCAGCGCTATTGACACCATCTCTGGAACCATGATAACAGGTCTTCTGCTGATTGGATTAGGCTTTGCCCTGGGTTATCGAAAAATTCAGAAAACGGGTACAGCTGTCCAAAGCCTCACAAGGCTGCCCGCCATGACTGAAGCAGTGGGAAGAGCGGTCAGCATTGAGACTGAGACTATTAACCGCAATATGGATTCTATCATGGAGAAGCTCACGGCTTTGCAGAGAAAAATTGATGATCGAGACCAAAATGGACAGAGAGAGTAGCTGTTTTGGAATGCGGCTACTCGCCTAAACAAATCGCAATCTTATCTTTTGGCTCCCCCGTACCAGCACTGCCCGGCAAGGTCGTTGTTGGAAATTTATCCCTGGGAAAGAACACTGCAGCGAGACGCTCTTGTTCCCTCCCCTATTACAGACACTCCCCTCCCCCGATCAAACTGCCTCTGACCGCCGCCACGCTGTCGAGCAGGTCTGTGACCGGCGCCGCAACAAATGGCACCGGACCGGATGGCTGCTTGCCAGAGCTGGATATTTTTCCCCCTGTTGCAAAGTCATGTGTTTATGGTATATGTGCTTTTGTGCTGAGGTGTTTTTTTCTGTTCTCACACTGTACTCCCAAATGGAGCATAGTCTGGGGGTTAATTTTTTTTTCTCCTCCCTCTCCTCATGTAAATGCTGTACTTTTCTTCCATTCCCTGTCTTCCTGTTCTGTCTACCCCGTTGTCATATGTATGTTGTGTATGTATGGACAGGTTGATGGCTAATTTCGCTGGTACTTGTGACTAGTGACAATAAAGGGCTACTACTACTACTACTACTACTAATTATATTTCATCTCACGCAGTGCAATGAAGTGAGGGTCCTGCATGAGCACTGACGCGACCATATCATATCAAAAGGACGTTGTAAAACGTCTAAAGATGTTTTTCTGGGGGAGCTACTTATTTGCCATCTAATGAATTTTTGAGGTTTTTAACTTTCGCTATTGTCGTTCGCTGATAAAAGCAGTTCCGTGTTAACAATTTATGACATACGCCTGTGAATGCAACCTCTGTCAAAGCTTTACTGGTATGGTCAAAGGACGCGCATCCTATTGAATAATGATTATGACAAATCTGCTGAAGGTAAAAGTTAGGATTAAGTTTAGGAATATTTTTTTCCTAACGGAGTCATATATATTTGCCATGCAGACCTGGTGAATGCCACTGATGTAAGATGAGATGTGATAGAAGGTGGTGATAACACCAGACTTAAATAAATAGAGACCTCCGAAAGCTGTTGTTTTAATAAGATGTTCTGTTGTAGAAAAATCGATTTTAATATGCCTTAATTTAGTATCTAGTTTTGTTATTTATTTTTCACTCAAATATTTTTAGCCCCTCACACAAACATACGCTGTAAATGCAAACAGACACACATACGCACATGTATAAACACACACACACACACACACACACACACATACGCACCTACACATACGCACCTACACACACACACACACACATACGCACCCACACACACACACACACACACACACACACACACACACACACACACACACACACACACACACACACACACATATACGCACAAGTATACACAAACTGAGTGTGTTCAATTTTAAATATGAGCAAAAATGTATATGTTGGTTTTACTTTTTGTTAATAAGAAATGTTTTCATTTGAATCCAGCCTGTATAATAGTAGTGCAGGAGGCTGTAAAATAACAAATGTACATTTCACTTAAAACTTCTCAGTAAAATAATTACACATACAGTATTAAACATGTTTAAAAACACATTTTGTGTCAATAAAGCAACTCATGCCGTCTATTGTCTTTAAATTAAACTTTAGTTGTATTCTTTAATTTCTTTAAAAGACTTTTGTGACTATAACGTATGACTGAACTTTTCTCATGAACAGACCTACGTTTCTAATTATTTACCGAGGTGTTTAACAGCCAGAGGGAATACACATGTTGTTTTATAATGTTCATGAATCCTTTATTGGTATAAATTTCTCACATAGAACTCAAAACTTGTACATTTTGACTATTTGACTCTTTTGTATGTATCATGTAATTTGAAACGGTTTACTAAAAGATTAAGGCACCAGCATCTGTGTTTTCAGCATGAAAGAGATGTATAGGCCTACAAGAATGTTTCACCTATTATCGTCATATATTTTTGACACTAATAAACTGCTACTGAATTTTCTATGGCAAGTGATACAATGTACAGTTCTCATATTATGAGCGTAAATAGCTCTGCTAAAACATTTATGAGTATTGTTCCATGCCAACAGATTTTGTTAGGGATGTGTAAGAATAACAATCTTTTGTAAATAAAATTTTTCCTACACCACTAGTTTTAGTCAAATTTCAGATGACCATCCACAATTTGTTTGTCGGACTGCATATGTTTTTAGGTGAAGACATCTATTTGTGAGCTGTCATCATAACAGGAATAAATGAAAATCAAGAAATTAAGTAACAGTCTTTTCTCTTTGAGATATTTATTTTAGTGCAACTTTGCGTCTGTCCACGATGTGCAAACACATGAAGCATCAAAACACAAATTAATTCTAGCCGTTTTACCTTTAAAGCTATTACAACTGAAACAAATGAAACTATTGCACTGAAAGCTGCACATTCATTTAAGTTTGAGCATGTTAAAATGTCCACACTCTTGTAAAGAGTATTCATAACCTTTCGTACATTCAAGAGACAAAATCACTAAGAAAGAGAGTATAGCAAGACAAGAAAATGTTTTATAATGCAGAGAGAATTCAGAAAATCTGTTTCATAAACAATTGTGAGAGTTTATTAAATGTGGATTTGTAAATTATATTTTTATTATTCCGCTGGATTTGGTCATCTTGCTCAGAAAGCAGATGACACGAATCACATTTACTTTGTTTGGCTATATTTGTTTTAAGACTCCTACGCAAGTCCACGCTAATCCTTGCACTGGAAAGCGAGCATGACGAGTATATACTTATTAATTTAAGACATTTTTTAATGTTTGACTGAACTTTTAATTATTTTGACAAACCTCCATTTCAACACAACAACATTAAACATTAAAGAATGTCATCTGTCACCATCGCCATCTTCTGTGACTCAAATAAAGCAACATCTCTGTTGTAATGCAAACAATATTTGAGAACTATGATGTTCCGCGTTTTTATAAAGGTTATAGAAATAATTCAAACATAATATTTACATAGGAATTATCTTAGCGCAATGCAAATTGGCTAAAAATCATTGAATTACGAAATCAAAAGTGTGCATCATTTAAGAGAAATTGCTATAATGTATACAGAATACAGAAATCCTCCTCTTGATCTACTATGACTGACATTTTACTAAGGCAGACGATCAGGACTAAGGATGACACAGCTCACATTTTGTTTGTTGGACTGTATTATGACATTACTATGACTGTAGGTGAGGCCTTCTCTCTGAGAGGATCAGCATTCAGCGTTTATAGAAATAAATATGTTTTAATAAATTATTTTTGTTTTTACAAAGATGTTAAATTGAACACGTGTAACTAATACATCATTCAAACGTTCTGGCCTTTCAGGTCAGCGAATTACAATACCCGGCACAGACCTCAGACTACAAACAGCGCAGTTCGGGGTCATATCCAAAAAAACGGTCATACGTGACAGAGCTCTAAATTCTCAGGCTTCTGATTATCTGCACACTCAGATATACCCTATATAAAAAGACTCGCATTACCACACTTTTCGCGAAGTATACGCTTCTTACATCTTGTGATGTTACGAACCCCTTTTTGCGAGATCTGTTAGTGACGCGAAACGTTTCATTTCTGTGAATCTATTCTTTCCCCCAGTTCGGTTCAATGAACCGGTTCAAAGAACCGATTCATCGTCTCCTTAAGTCATCTCGCTGCGATGTCAGTATACACTTCTTTTCTAAAGTCTAAGGGTTGTTTTATAAGTGAAACATTCAAAAAAAGTTAACAGTGTTAAGGCGTCTTTTGTTCATTTAACCTGAGGATGTTTGTGGTCGTGGAACTGCTTCAATACATTCAATACAAAAAAATATTTATCAAATACTATTAAACTAATGCATTCTGCTCACCTTAAAACAGTTAATTAAATCAAAAACCTGTCCCAAAAGACAGACAGACAGACAAAACCTCAATGATAGCTTAGATGGATGAAGATGAATAACATACCTGGTCCGAGAAATTTGATACCCATACTGTAGATTTTCTCAATATTCTTTATTCTAGTTGTAATAATTTTCCTCTTATTCATAAACCTACAAGAGTTAAAGAAAATTCAACAACTTACTAATTCTCCAAGTGAAGAAATTAAATCCATGTTTTATATTCAAACTTGTCTGATCATTTTCCGATAGTGTATTTTTCTATAATTAAGGTTAACAGGGTTGAACTCTCAAAAGAAATCCAGCAAAACAACTGTTTTTATTGATCAATTAAATGACAGTCCCTCTACATGACACTGCTTAAAACTAAACAAATTATATTTATTTTAGCAGCCAGAGCTAGAGCCAGTAGAGCCAGCCAGAGCCAGTATTCACAAGACAACCCATGCGTGAAAAGCGGGTGTTTGTGTTTTTCTGTTACCTTTACAACTATCACACTTCAGACTTTTCTAACTATTAAACTTAAACCTACGCATTTCACAGTGCGTACAGATACGCATGTCTTTAGCGTATGTCTCTAAACAATAGTTAGGTAAATGACTTACGGTTGTTATGTCATTTTAAGCGAAAGGTGGGATGGATTCATGATTAGTTCTGACTCAGAAAACAGATGTCTTAATATTTTGTTCTTCTTTTTATGAAAACATGTGGCAAGTAGTTTTTGTCCTCATCTGCAGTATACGGAAGCGTTTTAACACGTCATAAATTCCAATAGTTAGTTACCAAATGCAACTGTTTATTATTGAAATAAGTCACATCAGAGTTGTATTCTAGTTTATATTTTTAAACTACTCGCATGTTTAACGACGCTACTGTTCTAGGTCTCGTCACACAGTCGTGAGATACTATAAACAACACAATTTATCATTAACTCACGCTTTGAAAGCAGAACAGTTTTATATGTTTCTGTGACTTTGTTCGCTCTTTCTGTTTGAATTTGTGTCTGCAGTTTCACCAACCTTATCTTATTTGCCCATCTATTTTGTAATTGTTAGGCCCTAAGCTTGCGGCATTATACATTTTATCTCGTTAGTGGGGCATCTTTGTGCACATACATCAATATTTCTGCAAATTTGGTTGATTTAATAAAATGTCTCTCTAAATCTCATCTTCATTCGAAACATTTACGTTACATTATTATATTGTTTCAGGTATAAGATACAAGATCGTTTCTGATTAAATATAAATTATTATTAAATTGATAACAAACTAAAAACTTGTTTTTTATGATGGGACTCCACACAGCGCTTAGCCCTCAACATATCCTCACCCCGCAGATGAGGACAAAAACGACTTGCCACATGTTTTCATAAAAAGAAGAACAAAATATTAAGACATCTGTATTCTGGGTCAGACCTAATCATGAATCCAATTTTGCTTACCTAACTATTGTTTAGAGAAATACGCTAAAGACAAGCGTATCTTTACGCACTGTGAAATGCATAGATTTAAGTGTAATAGTTAGAAAAGTCTGAAGTGTGATAGTTGTAAAGGTAACAGAAAAACCCGCTTTTCACGCATGGTTTGTCCTTTTTGAATACACGCATCGTAGGCAGACCAGAAAGATGTCCTAAAATAAATATCATTTGTTTAGTTTTAAGCAGTGTCATGTAGAGGGACTGTCATTTAATTGATCAATGAAAACAGTTATTTTGCTGGATTTCTTTTGAAAGTTCAACCCTGTTAACACTAATTATAGAATAATACACTATCGGAAAATGATCAGACAAGTTTGAATATAAAACACGGATTTAATTTCTTCACTTAGAGAATTAGTAAGTTGTTGAATTTTCTTTAACTCTTAGGTTTATGAATAAGAGGAAAATAACAACTGGAATAAAGAATGTTAAGAAAATCTACAGTATGGGTATCAAATTTCTCGGACCAGGTATGTTATTGTGGTGAAGAATAATTATTTTGTCCTCCCTCTTCATCCGTCTCAGCTATCATTGAGGTTTTGTCTGTCTGTCTTTTAGGACAGGTTTTTGATTGAATTAACTGTTTTAAGGTGAGCAAAATGCATTAGTTTAATAGTATTTGATAAATATTTTTTGTATTGAATGTATTGAAGCAGTTGTTTAACAAGTTTGAAATGTTTTAATGTTCCTGTTTAACTATTACATTCAGCATACTGTAAATAAAACGGTTAAATGAGCACGTAGTATTATTTTTATTAATTCTGCATTAACAAACACTTAGGCTACTTCAGCGGTTCTTTGTGTAATTTCATAATAAAAGCATCTAAATTGTTAACATACTTTTATCTTTTATATTAAAGCTTAATACAAATGTTAAGTAACTCAATATTGATCGGTCTGACTCGTATCCAACAAAGGATCGGTGTAAGAAACCACGACCACAAACATCCTCAGGTTAAATGAACAAAAGACGCCTTAACACTGTTAACTTTTTTTGAATGTTTCACTTATAAAACAACCCTTAGATTTTAGAAAAGAAGTGCATACTGACATTGCAGCGAGATGACTTAAGGAGACGATGAATCGGTTCTTTGAACCGGTTTGTTGAACCGAACTGTGGGAAAGAATAGATTCACAGAAATTAATCGTTTTGCGTCACTAACAGATCTCCCAAAAAGGGGTTCGTAACATCACAAGACGTAAGAAGCGTATACTTCGCAAAAAGTGTGGTAATGTGAGTCTTTTTATATAGGGTATATCTGAGTGTGCGGATAATCAGAAGCCTGAGGATTTAGAGCTCTGTCACGTATGACCGTTTTTTTGGATATAACCCCGAACTGCGCTGTTTGTAGTCTGAGGTCTATGCCGGGTATTGTAGTTCGCTGGCCTGAAAGGCCGGAACGTTTGAATTATGTATTAGTTACACATGTTAACATCTTTGTAAAAACAAAAATCATTTGTTAAAACATATTTATTTCTATAAACGCTGAATGCTGATGGCTCTCAGAGAGAAGGCCTCACCTATAGTCATAGTAATGTCATAATATAATCCAACAAACAAAATGTGAGCTGTGTCATCCTTAGTCCTGATCGTCTGCCTTAGTAAAATGTCAGTCATAGTAGATCAAGAGGAGGATTTCTGTATTCTGTATACATTATAGCAATATTTCTTAAATGATACACACTTTTGATTTCATAATTCAATGATTTTTAGCCAATTTGCTTTGTGCTAAGATAATTCCTATGTAAATATTATGTTTGAATTATTTCTATAACCTTTATAAAAACGCCGAACATCATAGTTCTCAAATATTGTTTGCATTACACCAGAGATGTTGTTTTATTTGAGTCACAGAAAATGGCGATGATGACAGATGACATTCTTTATCGTTTAACGTCGTTGTGTTGAACTGGATGTTTGTCAAAATAATAAAAAGTTCAGTCAAATGCTCAGTAATTTTCTTAAATGAATAAGTATGTACTCGTCATGCTCACTTTCCAGTGCAAGGATTAGCGTGGACTTGCGTAGGAGTCTTAAAAAAAATATAGCCAAACAAACTAAATGTGATTCGTGTCATCTGCTATCTGAGCAAGATGACCAAATCCAGCGGAATAATAAAAATATAATTTACAAATCCACATTTAATAAACTTTCACAATTGTTTATGAAACAGATTTTCTGAATTCTATCTGCATTATAAAACATTTTCTTGTCTTGCTATACTCTCTTTCTTAGTGATTTTGTCTCTTGAATGTACGAAAGGTTATGAATACTCTTTACAAGAGTGTGGACATTTTCAGTAAATAATTAGAAATGTATGTCTGTCAATGAGAAAAGTTCAGTCAAACGTTTCAAAAAAAATTCTGAAGTAAATAATTATGTATTTGTCACAGAAATGTATACCAATAAAGGTTTCATGAACATTAGAAAACAACATGTGTATTCCCTCTGGCTGTTAAACGCCTCGGTAAATAATTAGAAACGTAGGTCTGTTCATGAGAAAAGTTCAGTCATACGTTATAGTCACAAAAGTCACAAAAACTTTTCTGAAGTAAAAATTATGTGTTTGTCACAATCATATCCAAATAATTATCTACCTATGTGAGAAAATAATTCGGGGCTTTATAATCAGGCTATTTTAAAGAAATTAAAGAATAAAACTAAAGTTTAATTTAAAGACAATAGACGGCATGAGTTGCTTTAGTGACACACAATGTGTTTAAAACTTTTTAAAACTGTTGTGCTGCTTAATTGGTTTTGGAACATGTGATAATTTTGTAATTGATCAATACAAAGTTAGAAAGAACAACATTTATTCAAAATAAAAATATTTTATAATATTATAAGTCTTTATTATCACCTTTTATCCATTTATCACATCCTTGCTGAATATAAAATATAAATTTACTGACCCCAAACTTTTGAATAGTAGTGCATATTGAAACACAACATTTATATTTTGAATAAACACTGTTCTATTTAACTTTTTATTTATCAAAGAATCCTGACAATTTAAAACAAATGAATAAGCAGGTCCAAAATATATTAAGCAGCAAAACTGTTTCCTACATTGATTATAAATCAGCATACTATAATGATTTCTGAAGGATCATGTGACACTGAAAATTTAGCTTTGCTTCACAGGAATAAATTATATTAAAAAATAAATTAAAAAAGAAAACGTTTATTTTAAATTGCAATAATATTTCAAATAGATATACAGCATTGGTAAGCATTAGAAACTTCTTTAACTAATCCCAAACTTTTGAACTGCAGTGTATAATACTGTAAAAAAGTTTTTCTCAGATAACCTGAGAAAATATAATATAATATATTGGCTAAAAATAACTACTCTGAGAAGCTGAAAAAATTACTTTCAGCAAACTATCTGGCATCAAAATGGCTGGTCTGAGGAACATCACCAAGTACAAGACACCTCCCCCACAGTCAATGTTCCCTCTATTTTTTTTTCTTGCTGAGCAGAATGTTTCTCTATTGGGCAGACATTTCGGTCACCTGAGCAAAAAATAATTATTTATACCAGACCTGTATAGCACACACACATAACAAGTGTACAACTTTTAACTTTAATGTGCTATTTTTATTTGATTAGACTAGGGCTACAACAACTAAACGATAAAATTGATTATTATCGATAATGAAAATCATCGACAATGATTCTCATTATCGATTAGTCACCGCGGTCAAGCCAGCCGCAGTTCAGAAAAACACGGCCAAGCCAGCCGCGATTGAAATTAACGTGTGCGTGTATTACAATGACTACGGTAATCACAGGAACAACACAGAGGAGACGCGCTTTTAGAGCGCTTTTCTTCTGGACGCCCAGAACTGAAATATAATGAAATTTTTCGCGATTTTTTTTTTGTATATCTGCTTTAATATTTGTGTTATTTATTGGTGTCTTTGACGGTTCTGTATTACTATATTTTTCTACATTTCAAATCTGCAGGATTCATAGAAAAGAGATATGGGACATTAATCAATTTAGAGGTATAAAGACACAATTTCTAATAAGTACTAGAAATGAATGGTCAGTTCTTATATAGGACGTCCCATACTATATGCACACCTCATATGAAACCATATTACTGCAGCGTTTTCCATAAATGGGACATTATTAAATTTAGAGGTATAAAGACACCATTTCTAATAAGTACACGAAATGAATGGTCAGTTCTTATAGAGGACATCCCATACTATATGCACACCTCATATGAAACCATATTACTGCAGCGTTTTCAAGAAATGAGACATTATTCGATTTAGAGGACTATAAAGACCCCATTTCTAATAAGTACAAGAAATGAATGGTCAGTTCTTATATGGGACATCCCATACTATATGCACACCTCATATGAAACCATTTTACTGCAGCATTTTTGAGATATGGGACATTAATACATTTAGAGAGCTATAAAGACCTAATTTCTAATAAGTACACGAAATGAATGGTCAGTTCTTATATGAGGACATCCCATACTATAAGCACACCTCATATGAAACCATATTACTGCAGCGTTTTTGAGATATGGGACATTAATACATTTAGAGGGGTATAAAGACACCATTTCTAATAAGTACTAGAAATTAATGGTCAGTTCTTATAGGACATCCCATACTATATTCACACCTCATATGAAACCATTTTACTGCAGCATTTTGAGATATGGGACATTAATACATTTAGAGGGGTATAAAGACACCATTTCTAATAAGTACTAGAAATTAATGGTCAGTTCTTATATAGGACATCCCATACTACATGCACACCTCATATGAAACCATTTTACTGCAGTGTTTCTGAGATATGGGACATTAATTCATTTTAAAGAGCTATAAAGACACCAATTTCTAATAAGTACACAAAATGAATGGTCAGTTCTTATATAGGACATCCCATACTACATGCACACCTCATATGAAACCATTTTACTGCAGCATTTTTAAATGGGACATTAATTCGATTTAGAGGGGTATAAAGACACCATTTCTAATAAGTACAATAAATTAATGGTCAGTTCTTATATGGGACATCCCATACTATATGCACTCATATGAAACCATTTTACTGCAGCGTTTTTGAGATATGGGACATTAATACATTTTAAAGAGCTATAAAGACACCATTTCTAATAAGTACAGAAATGAATGGTCAGTTCTTATATGGGACACCCATACTATAAGCACACCTCATATGAAACCATATTACTGCAGCGTTTTTGAGATAAGGGACATTAATACATTTAGAGGGGTATAAAGACACCATTTCTAATAAGTACTAGAAATTAATGGTCAGTTCTTATAGAGGACATCCCATACTATATGCACACCTCATATGAAACCATTTTACTGCAGCATTTTTGAGATATGGGACATTAATACATTTAGAGGGGTATAAAGACACCATTTCTAATAAGTACTAGAAATTAATGGTCAGTTCTTATATAGGACATCCCATACTACATGCACACCTCATATGAAACCATTTTACTGCAGCGTTTTCCATAAATGGGACATTATTCGATTTAGAGGGGTATAAAGACAATTCATTTCTAAAGTACAAGAAATGAATGGTCAGTTCTTATATAGGACATCCCATACTACACACCTCATATGAAACCATTTTACTGCAGCGTTTTCCATAAATTGGACATTATTCGATTTAGAGGGGTATAAAGACACCATTTCTAATAAGTACAATAAATTAATGGTCAGTTCTTATATGGGACATCCCATACTATATGCACTCCTCATATGAAACCATTTTACTGCAGCGTTTCTGAGATATGGGACATTAATTCATTTTAAAGAGCTCTAAAGAACTAATTACTAATAAGTACACAAAATGAATGGTCAGTTCTTATATGGGACGTCCCATACTATATGCACACCTCATATGAAACCATTTTACTGCAGCGTTTTTGAGATATGGGACATTAATACATTTAGAGGGTATAAAGACACCATTTCTAATAAATACTAGAAATTAATGGTCAGTTCTTATAGAGGACATCCCATACTATATGCACACCTCATATGAAACCATTTTACTGCAGCATTTTTGAGATATGGGACATTAATACATTTTAAAGAGCTATAAAGACCTAATTTCTAATAAGTACACGAAATGAATGGTCAGTTCTTATACGGACATCCCATACTATAAGCACACCTCATATGAAACCATATTACTGCAGCGTTTTGAGATATGGGACATTAATACATTTAGAGGGGTATAAAGACACCATTTCTAATAAGTACTAGAAATTAATGGTCAGTTCTTATAGAGGACATCCCATACTATATTCACACCTCATATGAAACCATTTTACTGCAGCATTTTTGAGATATGGGACATTAATATATTTAGAGGGGTATAAAGACACCATTTCTAATAAGTACACGAAATGAATGGTCAGTTCTTATATAGGACATCCCATACTACATGCACATCTCATATGAAACCATATTACTGCAGCGTTTTCAAGATATGGGACATTATTAAATTTAGAGGGGTATAAAGACACCATTTCTAATAAGTACAAGAAATTAATGGTCAGTTCTTATATGGGACATCCCATACTACAGCGGTTCTCAATTCCAGTCCTCGCCCCACCGCTCTGCACATTTTATGTTACTCTTATCACTTCAGACGCTTGTTCTATTCGAGACACGCAAGTGCCCTGCTATGGACATCACACGATATTCCTCCATGATTCCAGTTCAAGCGAACGTATTCCATTCATAGTGCATTGAAGTGTGCGAGACGTGAATTTAAATTGTATATATTTACAGACGATATGATGTCACACTCGTCCGTGCGTAAGATGTTGCGCAACGCAATCCATGAATGAATGTTCTGAAGTGAAGTCAACTTCAGCGGCTTTCCCTGCTCAGGGAGTAGGGAGCAATGGACACTGTGTAGGAGCATGTCAATCGGAACACAGTTCATTCATGGAGCGCACTTCTAACGAGCTGATTATCTGAATCAGGTGTGTTAACTAAGAGAGACATGCAAAATATGCAGAGCGGTATGCACACCTCATTTGAAACCGCCCATTTCTAATAAGTACAAGAAATGAATGGTCAGTTCTTATACAGGACATCCCATACTATATGCACACCTCATATGAAACCATATTACTGCAGCGTTTTCAAGAAATGAGACATTATTCGATTTAGAGGACTATAAAGACCCCATTTCTAATAAGTACAAGAAATGAATGGTCAGTTCTTATATGGGACACCCCATACTATAAGCACACCTCATATGAAACCATTTTACTGCAGCATTTTTGAGATATGGGACATTAATACATTTTAGAGAGCTATAAAGACCCCATTTCTAATAAGTACAAGAAATGAATGGGCAGTTCTTATATGGGACACCCCATACTATAAGCACACCTCATATGAAACCATATTACTGCAGCGTTTTTGAGATAAGGGACATTAATACATTTAGAGGGGTATAAAGACACCATTTCTAATAAGTACTAGAAATTAATGGTCAGTTCTTATAGAGGACATCCCATACTATATTCACACCTCATATGAAACCATTTTACTGCAGCATTTTTGAGATATGAGACATTAATACATTTAGAGGGGTATAAAGACACCATTTCTAATAAGTACTAGAAATTAATGGTCAGTTCTTATACAGGACATCCCATACTATATGCACACCTCATATGAAACCATTTTACTGCAGCGTTTTCCATAAATGGGACATTATTCGATTTAGAGGACTATAAAGACCCAATTTTTTATAAGTACAATAAATGAATGGTCAGTTCTTATATAGGACATCCCATACTACATGCACACCTCATATGAAACCATTTTACTGCAGCTTTTTTGAGATATGGGACAGTAATACACTTTAGAGAGCTATCAAGACCTAATTTCTAATAAGTACACAAAATGAATGGTCAGTTCTTATACAGGACATCCCATACTATATGATCTCCTCATATGAAACCATTTTACTGCAGCATTTTTGAGATATGGGACATTAATACATTTTGAGGACTATAAAGACACCATTTCTAATAAGTACAAGAAATTAATGGTCAGTTCTTATATAGGACATCCCATACTACATGCACACCTAATATGAAACCATTTTACTGCAGCGTTTTCCATAAATGGGACATTATTCGATTTAGAGGGGTATAAAGACACCATTTCTAATAAGTACAAGAAATGAATGGTCAGTTCTTATATAGGACATCCCATACTACATGCACACCTAATATGAAACCATTTTACTGCAGCGTCTTCCATAAATGGGACATCATTCGATTTAGAGGGGTATAAAGACACCATTTCTAATAAGTACAATAAATTAATGGTCAGTTCTTATATGGGACATCCCATACTATATGCACTCCTCATATGAAACCATTTTACTGCAGCGTTTCTGAGATATGGGACATTAATTCATTTTAAAGAGCTATAAAGACCTAATTTCTAATAAGTACACGAAATGAATGGTCAGTTCTTATATGGGACGTCCCATACTATGCACCTCATATGAAACCATTTTACTGCAGCGTTTTTTGAGATATGGGACATTAATACATTTAGAGGGTATAAAGACACCATTTCTAATAAATACTAGAAATTAATGGTCAGTTCTTATAGAGGACATCCCATACTATATGCACACCTCATATGAAACCATTTTACTGCAGCATTTTTTGAGATATGGGACATTAATACATTTTAGAGGGCTATAAAGACACCATTTCTAATAAGTACAAAATGAATGGTCAGTTCTTATATGGGACATCCCATACTATATGCACTCCTCATATGAAACCATTTTACTGCAGCGTTTCTGAGATATGGGACATTAATACATCTTAAAGAGCTATAAAGACACCATTTCGAATAAGTACAAAATGAATGGTCAGTTCTAATATAGGACATCCCATACTACATGCACACCTCATATGAAACCATTTTACTGCAGCGTTTTCCATGGGACATTATTAGATTTAGAGGCATAAAGACACCATTTTAATAAGTACAAGAAATGAATGGTCGTTCTTATATAGGACATCCCATACTGCATGCACACTCATATGAACCATTTTACTGCAGCGTTTTCCATAAATGGGACATCATTCGATTTAGAGGGGTATAAAGACACCATTTCTAATAAGTACAATAAATTAATGGTCAGTTCTTATATGGGACATCCCATACTATATGCACTCCTCATATGAAACCATTTTACTCAGAAACGCTGCAGTAAAATGGTTTCATATGAGGAGTGCATATAGTATGGGATGTCCTCTATAAGAACTGTCCATTCTTTTCTTGTACTTATTAGAAACTGGGTGTTTATACCCCTCTAAATCAAATAATGTCCCATATCTCGAAAACGCTGCAGTAAAATGGTTTCATATGAGGAGTGCATATAGTATGGGACGTCCCATATAAGAACTGTCCATTCTTTCTTTGTACTTATTAGAAACTGGTGTTTATACCCTCTAAATCAAATAAAGTCCCATATCTCACGCTGCAGTAAAATGGTTTCATATGAGGAGTGCATATAGTATGGGACGTCCTATATAAGAACTGACCATTCATTTCGTGTACTTATTAGAAATTATGTCTTTATACCCTCTAAATGTATTAATGTCCCATATCTCAGAAACGCTGCAGTAAAATGGTTTCATATCAGGAGTGCATATAGTATGGGACGTCCCATATAAGAACTGACCATTCATTTCGTGTACTTATTAGAAATTATGTCTTTATAGCTCTTTAAAATGTATTAATGTCCCATATCTCAGAAACGCTGCAGTAAAATGGTTTCATATGAGGTGTGCATATAGTATGGGATGTCCTCTATAATAACTGACCATTAATTTCTAGTACTTATTAGAAATGGTGTCTTTATACCCCTCTAAATGTATTAATGTCCCATATCTCAAAAATGCTGCAGTAAAATGGTTTCATTTGAGGTGTGAATATAGTATGGGATGTCCTCTATAAGAACTGACCATTAATTTCTAGTACTTATTAGAAATGGTGTCTTTATACCAGGGGCGTAGCCACGGGTGTGCCAGGGTGTGCCGGTGCCACCCACAGTGGCAGCTGGCACACCTAAAACAGATGCAGAATTATTATTTTTTAATCGTAATAAACATGGGCGCAAAGGAGGGGCTAGCAGATGCTTCAGCACCCCCAAGAAAGACCAAAGCACTGTCATTGCACCCATAAGAAATGAAATAAATTAAAAACATTGTACTTATTATTACGCATTCATAACTCTGCATTGCAATATAACGTGACGTGATTAGCAGGCGCACTTTTCGAATTGACAGCATTTTATTAAAAAAATTGATCGGTTCCTTGTGCCAAGAAGGCCTGTCCCCGACTAAAGATTTCACTAGTCACACATAAATTGATTAATATAATAACTTAGGCTACTAACCATCCTTTAATATATAGGCGTATAGCCTATTCCGCTCCCAAGCGCACGTCTAAAGCTTGCAACGGCAAAAGTAGGCTAATGATTATGAATGTTGGGGAAAGGCAAAATAAAACATTTGAATTATCGTTAATAAACTAGTGATTTCTTCTCAGTCAGTGTCGGCTGAAAATGTAAAGTTGCAGAATCTGACTTGAATAAAGAAATGCACCTTTTCATTCCGACTACGTAATTAAAGATTTGTATTTTTGGTTCGCTCGTTGTTTAATAAAGTAGCCGGTTCATTGCTGTGACGCGCTCCATTTCACGGAGACTGCATGAGACGGCAGAAAGCACATCTTGTTTCTCTATTGTTTCTCTGTGTAGCCTACATAAATAAAAGCATATATATATATAAACTGGCTGTTGAATTTTGTATTTTGAAAGTTCAATAATAATATAAAAAACTTGCCGGATTTGATTCATACCCGCTTTGTTCCGGGACCTCACAATTTACAGATCAAGCAGTGCTTACAATATTTGTTAATTTAAAATGTAATTACAATTTTAAATTATTTTCAAAAATAAATAAATAATAATAACATAATTGAGGCATTCAAGGCCAGACCACGCCATCTCGCCCTTTGAGCAGCTAACAGGCACCATTAAATGTACTCTGCTATGTTGTTGGCGATCCTGAATGTAATGTATAAAAAATATTTTACTGCTTTCTCTAATGTGTCTTGCAAGACATCTATTCAAGATTGTTTATTGCACCAAAAGTAATTTCAAAGGAACATTATATGTAGGCCCATGTACAGTTTAAGTCACCATTGCAGGATGTGCAAAATGATAATGATTTAAAAAAGGAGGGCTTATTTAAAAGCATTTTGTTTTTATTTAGTAGAGCAGCTACAGCTGTTTTTACATAATAGATTTTTACATAGCCTAGTCACTGAAGTCAATGATTATTCTTTGATAAAGTAAATGTGCTTTGCTCACTGTATAATGTGTTCGTTGTTTGAATAATCGTGGAAATGCGGTGTTATAATTAGAAACTTAAAATGTATTTTTATTAAACCTGTGATCATCAGGTTAAATAGGAGTTTAGTCTTATTAAAATATGTGACATAAATTGTACTTGCCTAAAAGGGGTTTATGATGTGTGTAGTTAATGATTAGGCTACAGTGAGCGTTTGACTAGAGCGCAGTTAAAGAGCTGTTGTAGGTTATACTGTATGTGATTGTCGGTGACGCTCTTGAGCGAGAAAGCTTCGGAAAATGAAAAAAAACAACAAAAACAATATAGCTGCAAGCAGCGATAACCAGGGTTCAAGAATTTGAAGGCCTAAGGTGGTATGCTTTTAGGGTCTAGGCCAACATAGCTGGATGCATAGCTGACCGTGAAACTCATCTAAAATGGACAATAGGCTCACAGAAACACACACACACACACACACACACACACACACACAAATAGAAATGAAATGGTTAAACTATCATATTAATAATCATTAAGCTTGCTTACACAGATACACACACAGACACACTCATATACATGCACACATATTTTGTTGCAGATATAGATATTTGAAATAAATGACAGGTGACAATACTCTTTGCAAGTCTTCTCTTTTAAGAGTTTATATCAGGGATCTCAACCCTGCTCCTGGAGAGCTACCATCCTGCAGATTTCAGTTCCAACCCTGCTCCAACACACCTGTCTGAAATTAACAAGTAGCCTTGAAGACTGTGATTAGCTGGTTCAGGTGTGTTTGATTGGGGTTGGAGCTGAAATCTGTAGGACGTAGCTCTCCAGGAGCAGGGTTGAAGACCCTGGTAGGCCAATGTGAAATGCAGGGCTGACAATTGAACACATTCACAATGGAGAATTCATTAAAACTGTCTCTCTCTCTGTCACATACACACACACACACACAAATGAAAGGTTTAAAAATGCTTAATAAACAGTAAGCATACAAACACAGACACACAGAAATACGCAGAAATGAAAGGTTTAATAATACTAAATATACAGCATGCATGCTAACACACACACACACACACACACACACTCACTTTGTTGCAGATATAAAATAGTGATTTTCAAAGACATCCAAAATGGAGAATAGGTTAACAGACACATGTAGCCTACACAAAAATGAAATGGTTAAACTAACATATTAATACCCAATAAGCATGCTTGTTTTTTTTTTTTTTGCGCATTAATCTGACAATAAATGTGGCACACCCAGTTTTTCTGATGCACACCCAGAGTCTCCTTTCTGGCTACGCTCCTGCTTTATACCCCTCTAAATGTATTAATGTCCCATATCTCAAAAACGCTGCATTAATATGGTTTCATATGAGGTGTGAATATAGTATGGGATGTCCTCTATAAGAACTGACCATTAATTTCTAGTACTTATAAGAAATGGTGTCTTTATACCCCTCTAAATGTATTAATGTCCCATATCTCAGAAACGCTGCAGTAAAATGGTTTCATATCAGGAGTGCATATAGTATGGGACGTCCTATATAAGAACTGACCATTCATTTCTTGTACTTATTAGAAACCTGGTGTTTATACCCCTCTAAATCGAATAATGTCCCATTTCTTGAAAACGCTGCAGTAATATGGTTTCATATGAGGTGTGCTTATAGTATGGGGTGTCCCATAAAAGAACTGACCATTAATTTCGTGTACTTATTAGAAATGGTGTCTTTATAGTCCTCAAAATGTATTAATGTCCCATATCTCAAAAATGCTGCAGTAAAATGGTTTCATATGAGGTGTGCATGTAGTATGGGATGTCCTATATAAGAACTGACCATTAATTTCTTGTACTTATTAGAAATGATGTCTTTATACCCCTCTAAATCGAATAATGTCCCATTTATGGAAAACGCTGCAGTAAAATGGTTTCATATGAGGTGTGCATGTAGTATGGGATGTCCTATATAAGAACTGACCATTAATTTCTTGTACTTATTAGAAATGGTGTCTTTATACCCCTCAAAATTTTATAATGTCTCATTTCTTGAAAACGCTGCAGTAAAATGGTTTCATATGAGGAGTGCATATAGTATGGGACGTCCTATATAAGAACTGACCATTCGTTTCGTGTACTTATTAGAAATGGTGTCTTTATACCCCTCAAAATTTTATAATGTCTCATTTCTTGAAAACGCTGCAGTAAAATGGTTTCATATGAGGAGTGCATATAGTATGGGATGTCCTATATAACAACTGACCATTCGTTTCGTGTACTTATTAGAAATGGTGTCTTTATAGTCCTCAAAATGTATTAATGTCCCATATCTCAAAAATGCTGCAGTAAAATGGTTTCATATGAGGTGTGCATATAGTATGGGATGTCCTGTATAAGAACTGACCATTCATTTCTTGTACTTATTAAAAATGGGGTCTTTATAGTCCTCTGAATGTATTAATGTCCCATATCTCAAAAACGCTGCAGTAATATGGTTTCATATGAGTGC
The DNA here is from genome assembly GCA_027564155.1 of Gymnocypris eckloni scoliostomus. NCBI lineage: Eukaryota > Metazoa > Chordata > Actinopteri > Cypriniformes > Cyprinidae > Gymnocypris > Gymnocypris eckloni. The sequence continues at coordinate 31,716,376 of CM050428.1, forward strand.
ATATATTATGGGATGTCCCATATAAGAACTGTCCATTCTTTTCTTGTACTTATTAGAAACTGGGTGTTTATACCTAGGGCTGTGACGATAACCGCATAACCGCTTCACCGCGGTAATGAGATGCCAACCGCGGTGCTGAGGTCATAACCGTCATCACCGCACTGTTTTTCGCGGGACCCGAGCAGGAATAAAACACAGTAACGGTCAGTAACTCTGGTGTGATTTGAACGGGAGTGGGCGGTCTAACAATATCCCGACATCCTTTCAGAACAGCATATCTGAGTGTTTTTACTCCCTCTTATTGCTCACGCGCTGCACGCACGCACCAGTGCTTCTGTGTCATGTATTTTATTGCGCACAGTGCGCAGCATGTGCATAACGGCACCCTGACAGAACAGGCGGGCTGTCGTTGAGCAGGGTCGGCGCGTGCATATAGGCGAACTAGGCAGTCGCCTCGGCAGCAACACAGTCAGGGGGGCAAAGGGACAGATATTTGTAGTTTATATTTTGGGCATTCGTTATCACCGCTTAGTTATTCTACATCTAAATAAAATTTGCTTCATAGTAATGCCGCTCCCGCGCCGCCCCACAACTGCGCGTCATCAATAGGCTGCAAAACATACTAATATACATTCATAAATGTCATCAAAACGAAAACTATCCATACATGAATTCCTTTTGCTGCTGGTGCTGTCTGGTGAGTTTTAAAGCCAGACATGTGCTTCTGAACGGTAAGATTATAGCCTAATGTATGTATTGTTTTATCATATAGCCTACAGTGTTTAATTTGTGTAATAAAGCGGGGTGATGGATTCACCTCAGAGGATGGAGAGGTAACGATCATTCGCGCAATCACTCGGTTGACGCATTTAAGTGATCACCAGCTTGCTCCAGTTAATTTTATAGTGTGCACATATACTCTAAAAATCACGGTTATTTTATTAAACATTTTTAAATGTTTGGGTCGTTTTTTGTAACTCAGATCATAGGACAGTCGCAGCAACCCAGAGTTTGCATTTGCATCGAGTGCACGCAGATATTTTGCCTCTCTTCTGGTGAGCAGTTCCCAGTGCGACTGACTTATTTCGTTGTTTTTTTGTCAAATACAGGTTTGTTTCATTTAATATATAAAACAGTAAACGAATTTATGCAAAGCAAACCAAGTCACCTAAACCAGCCGCATCGTTTTTTTTTTTTGCGACTATGAAATGTTTTATTTTTACTTCTAAAATGCTTGTTAAACGAATTGAAATATAAGAAAATTTGTATACATGTTTAAACGGTGAAATATGTTGTGTTAAGAACTGTATTTGAGAAAAATAAAGGCATTAAGACAAGAAAAAAAAGAAAGAAAGAAGAATAGATAAACAATGACAAGCTCAAACAAAACGAAACCAACAGCGACTATATAAAATAATCAAATTAATGATTTTCTAATCAGCATGCTTTAATTTAGTGTTGCTAGTGGTTTGCGTCAATACGTTTAAATTAAAATGTCTTTGGTCTGTGCTCTGGAAGTGTTCTGTTAGTTCTGCTAAACTTGAATTACTAAAACTCAAATTAAAACCGAAACTAACATGTAGCCTTTAGGGTAGAAAACTTCACAAAATAAAAACTACACTAAAATTAACCAAATTATACAAAAAAATAAACGAAACTTACATTTTTAGCGAAAATTGAAAGCAAAAATGCAAAATGACAATAACCCTGACACAAACGTATTTCACTGGAGGAAGAGGATCCGCCAGATGAGATGATCTTCTGCAGCAGCTTTAGTGGTTATTTATTATTTATTTTACATTGCAATAGGGGAAAAAATAATAATGAAAACATGCCCGTGCTTGCTTTTATTTCAGTGAAGTTGTGTCAATAAACAAATTATCCAATCTTAAAATCGTATTTGAGTGAAGTGGGGGCGGCATGGCAGGGTTTTGCCCAGAGCCCCGTCGATGAGTGACAGAGCAGAATAAGGATGGAGAAAAAGGTGGTCCTTGAAGGATGTTCAACTCCGACTGCAAAATGGTCAGAAACCCACATCAGGCAAGTCTGACTCGGGACATTCTTCTCAGGGAAGTTAAATTGTTTAGTTTCATGAAAAAGAGATTTAATTTTACAATGTCTAAGCCAACGGTTTTGTTCATATTTTACATTTAAATTTAAATGAAAGATGTCTTATTTTTCTCTGCGACACTTTTCCGTGTTGACAGCAAAAGGTTAAACAAATTTAGTATTTTGACAAGACGAATAAAAATAACAAATATGCTTTTTTTACAAACTAGCCTACATTATTATTATTTTTTCTCTGCGACACATTATTATGTTGACAAAAAATGTAAAACTAATTTGATTCTGGACAAGATGAATAAAATAAATAGCCTACAATAAAATACATTTTGTGCAGACTATATTTTTATTTGTTATCTCTCTCTCTCTTTCAGTAGAGGAAATGTAATTGTGAGATTCTGGAAACGATATATATTTCGCGGGAACGGTCGGGTCAGGAAGAAGAAAAAACATATTTTATGTTGCACTTTAAAAATATTGTTATCATAAATGTAGCCTAACGAATCGTCAAATAATATTAATTACCTCCTAATTTGCAGTTACAACCTATCCGTTTCAACAAACACAGTTTTCAACAAGTTGTGTTTGGACAAGTGCGTTCATATCCACGGAGTCTTACCCGAAAAACAATGTCTAAAGAAATATGAATCGAAGTTGAGCACATCTCACCAGAACTAAGCATGGGGCATGTTGAGCTCGGCTTGTTGTTTCTGCAGCTTGCTCAGGTTGTTATTCTTTTAATAATTTGTTGTACAAAGAAGAAAGAATGGGTTACAAACGATGACAAAGACTGTTCCATAATTCCTATTAAACTCAGAAGATATATAAAAAAAAGAAGCTATAGAGATTAATATTATTTTGTTATTATTGTTCATTTAATTAGCTGTTTTAAGAATAAATAAGACGACTTTATTATCATTCATTTCCATGTTCATTTGCAAACTTACAAGCTGCATCGTTCTTGATCAAGTCATTCAGGGCTCTATTTATGATAAATTAATCAGCATGCATTTATTAATCTAGTTTATAGCTATATGGTAACGAAAGTGTTCGACATTCAACCCGTTCTTTTTCATCAGTATTATTTGTGTCGCCTTCTCTGGTTTAAGAAGCAGTCTTTTACTTTAGTTTGGAAACCAAATCCTCCGTTGCTCAGTCTGCTGCGTGCACCTTCGCGCTCATGCTGATGCAGTGAGTGTAGCTCTACCCACTAAGTGCTTGCTGAAAGTGCATCTCTTCAGGTGATCAGTGAAATCTGAGTCCTGCTACACGCGCTGTGGCTCTGCAGCGCGCAGGAGCAGCAGACCATGCATTTGCACAAGTGCGACCACGTCAAAAATTACTGGGGGGGTCGTGCGATTAACCGCCAAACCGCGATATTTGTTGCTGCTTCACCGCTGTAATACAAAATCCAATACCGTCACAGCCCTATTTATACCCCTCTAAATCAAATAATGTCACATATCTTGAAAACGCTGCAGTAATATGGTTTCATATGAGATGTGCATGTAGTATGGGGTGTCCTATATAAGAACTGACCATTCATTTCTTGTACTTATTAAAAATTGGGTCTTTATAGTCCTCTAAATCGAATAATGTCCCATTTATGGAAAACGCTGCAGTAAAATGGTTTCATATGAGGTGTGCATATAGTATGGGACGTCCTATATAAGAACTGACCATTCATTTATTGTACTTATTAGAAATGGTGTCTTTATACCCCTCTAAATGTATTAATGTCCCATATCTTAAAAATGCTGCAGTAAAATGGTTTCATATGAGGTGTGCATGTAGTATGGGATGTCCTTTATAAGAACTGACCATTCATTTCGTGTACTTATTAGAAATTAGGTATTTATACCCCTCAAAATTGAATAATGTCTCATTTCTTGAAAACGCTGCAGTAATATGGTTTCATATGAGATGTGCATGTAGTATGGGGTGTCCTATATAAGAACTGACCATTCATTTCTTGTACTTATTAAAAATTGGGTCTTTATAGTCCTCTAAATCGAATAATGTCCCATTTATGGAAAACGCTGCAGTAAAATGGTTTCATATGAGGTGTGCATATAGTATGGGATGTCCTATATGAGAACTGACCATTAATTTCTTGTACTTATTAGAAATGGTGTCTTTATACCCCTCTAAATGTATTAATGTCCCATATCTTAAAAATGCTGCAGTAAAATGGTTTCATATGAGGTGTGCATGTAGTATGGGATGTCCTATATAAGAACTGACCATTCATTTCGTGTACTTATTAGAAATTAGGTCTTTATACCCCTCAAACTTGAATAATGTCTCATTTCTTGAAAACGCTGCAGTAATATGGTTTCATATGAGGTGTGAATATAGTATGGGACGTCCTATATAAGAACTGACCATTCATTTCTTGTACTTATTAGAAACCTGGTGTTTATACCCCTCTAAATCGAATAATGTCCCATTTCTTGAAAACGCTGCAGTAATATGGTTTCATATGAGGAGTGCATATAGTATGGGGTGTCCCATATAAGAACTGACCATTAATTTCGTGTACTTATTAGAAATGGTGTCTTTATAGTCCTCAAAATGTATTAATGTCCCATATATAAAAATGCTGCAGTAAAATGGTTTCATATGAGGTGTGCATGTAGTATGGGATGTCCTATATAAGAACTGACCATTAATTTCTTGTACTTATTAGAAATGGTGTCTTTACACCCTCTAAATCGAATAATGTCCCATTTATGGAAAACGCTGCAGTAAAATGGTTTCATATGAGGTGCATGTAGTATGGGATGTCCTATATAAGAACTGACCATTAATTTCTTGTACTTATTAGAAATGGTGTCTTTATACCCCTCAAAATTTAATAATGTCTAATTTCTTGAAAACGCTGCAGTAATATGGTTTCATATGAGGAGTGCATATAGTATGGGATGTCCTATATAACAACTGACCATTCGTTTCGTGTACTTATTAGAAATGGTGTCTTTATAGTCCTCAAAATTTATTAATGTCCCATATCTCAAAAATGCTGCAGTAATATGGTTTCATATGAGGTGTGCATATAGTATGGGATGTCCCATATAAGAACTGACCATTAATTTCGTGTACTTATTAGAAATGGTGTCTTTATAGTCCTCAAAATGTATTAATGTCCCATATCTCAAAAATGCTGCAGTAAAATGGTTTCATATGAGGTGTGCATATATTATGGGATGTCCTGTATAAGAACTGACCATTCATTTCTTGTACTTATTAAAAATGGGGTCTTTAGAGCTCTCTAAAGTGTATTAATGTCCCATATCTCAGAAACGCTGCAGAAAATGGTTTCATATGAGGTGTGCATATAGTATGGGATGTCCTCTATAAGAACTGACCATTAATTTCTTGTACTTATTAGAAATGGTGTCTTTACACCCCTCTAAATTGAATAATGTCCCATTTATGGAAAACGCTGCAGTAAAATGGTTTCATATGAGGTGTGCATATAGTATGGGATGTCCTATATAAGAACTGACCATTCATTTCGTGTACTTATTAGAAATTAGGTCTTTATAGCTCTTTAAAATGTATTAATGTCCCATATCTCAGAAACGCTGCAGTAAAATGGTTTCATATGAGGAGTGCATATAGTATGGGACGTCCCATATAAGAACTGACCATTCCTTTCTTGTACTTATTAAAATGGGGTCTTTATACTCCTCAAAATGTATTAATGTCCCATATCTCAAAAATGCTGCAGTAAAATGGTTTCATATGGTGTGCATATAGTATGGGATGTCCTGTATAAGAACTGACCATTCATTTCTTGTACTTATTAGAAACCTGGTGTTTATACCCCTCTAAATCGAATAATGTCCCATATCTCTTTTTCTATGAATCTTGCAATGATTTGAAAGGTAGAAAAATATAGTAATACAGAACCGTCAAAGACAAGAATAAATAACACATCTGCTATTAAAGCAGATGTACAAAAAAAAAAGATCACGAAAAATGTCATTATATCTCAGTTCTGGGCGTCTAGAAGAAAAGCGCTCTAAAAGCGCGTCTCCTCTGTGTTGTTCCTGTGATTACCGTAGTCATTGTAATACACGCGCACGTCAATTTCAATCGCGGCTGGCTTGACCGTGTTTTTCTGAACTGCGGCTGGCTTGACCGCGGTGATTAGTCGGGTCTGCCCACAGTGCACGTCCAACTTCAGCCGGTTGCTCAAATTACGGTACTGAATAACGCATTTCTATGGACAAAATGCATCTAAAAATAGTGGAGGAAAAAGAATGAGATGCTGCGGGAGAAGTATGTGATCCAAGCTGCCCACAGCATGATAATTCTTTATTTTGAGCTTTATGTTAATGCATTAGTGTAAAGGCTTGCCCTGTCAGGGGCTGTGACACATGCGTGTGCATCCTCAGCGCAAAAAACAAGCGAGGTTAAGTTGGTTTTGTTTTTGAAATTCGTGACACATTCAGCAATAAACGGCAATAACTCCAAAACGACTTGCCCCCAAAAAATCTAAACAGTGTGATCGTCAATAGAGCAAAGCTGGTCATGTTTCACAGCCTTCTTTTTCATAGTTTTCGCTCGATGTAATAAGCACTAGCCCGCACAAACCGTAGCAATGTGCATTCAGCCGGGAGAGCTTGCGCTCTGCGGTGCTTTCAGTAAGGGACCGTAGGGAAAGTGCACGTTTTCTTCGATTTTGCTATAGCTCAGTGGGCAGTGTTTTTGTAATAACTTTTTAGTTAAAGGGCCCATAGACATGAGACCAGTGCCAATCAAGAGAGGGAGACAGTGTACTTTCACAACCTTCCATTTTATACCTACTGGTAGAAAAGGGAATTAAATGTCCAAAATTAACTTTATTTTTGTAATAACTTTTGCCAGCAGGAAAATAGACATGAGACCAATGTCAATCAATAGAAGGGGACAGTGTACATCTTTTCATTTTACTAGTGGCTGATTATTAATGCATGTCCAAAATTAACCTTATTTTTATAATAACTTTTGCCAGCAGGAAGATAGAGACATGAGACCTGTGTCCATCAATAGAAGGGGACAGTGGACAACTTTCACAACCTTCCATTTTACCCCTAGTGGCTGATTTGCATGTCCAATATTAACCTTCATCTTGTAATAACAAGATAGAGACGTGAGACCAGTGTCCATCAATAGAAGGGAGAGTGTCCAAAATTATCCTAAGGATAATTTTGGACATGCATTTCTAATCAGCCACTAGGAGTAAAATGGAAGGTTGTGAAAGTTGTCCACTGTCCAACACTATTGATGGACACAGGTCTCATGTCTCTATCTTCCTGCTGACCAAAGTTATTACAAGAAGAAGGATAATTTTGGACATGCATTTCTAATCAGCCACTAGGAGTACAATGGAAGGTTGTGAAATATGTACACTGTCCAACACTATTGATGGACACAGGTCTCATGCCTCTATCTTTCTGCTGACAAAAGTTATTACAAAAGAAGGATAATTTTGGACATGCAATTCCCTAATCAGCCACTAGGGGTAAAATGAAAGTTTGTGAAATATGTACACTGTCCCCTTCTATTGATGGACACTGGTCTCACGTCTCTATCTTCCTGCTGAAAAAGTTATTACAAGAAGAATGATAATTTTGGACATGCAATTCTAATCAGCCACTATGGGTAAAATGGAAGGTTTTAAAAGTTGTCCACTGTCCAACACTATTGATGGACACAGGTGTCATGTCTCTATCTTCCTGCTGACCAAAGTTATTACAAGAAGAAGGATAATTTTGGACATGCATTTCCCTAATCAGCCACTAGGAGTAAAACGGAAGGTTGTGAAAGTTGTCCACTGTCCAACACTATTGATTGACACAGGTCTCATGTCTCTATCTTCCTGCTGACAAAAGTTATTACGAAAAGAAGGATAATTTTGGACATGCAAATTCCTAATCAGCCACTAAGGGTAAAATATAAGGTTGTGAAAGTTGTCCACTGTCCAACACTATTGATGGACATAGGTGTCATGTCTCTATCTTCCTGCTGAAAAAGTTATTACAAAAGAAGGATAATTTTGGACATGCAATTCTAATCAACCGCTAGGGTAAATGGAAGGTTGTGAATGTTGTCCACTGTCCAACACTATTGATGGACACAGGTCTCATGTCTCTATCTTCCTGCTGACAAAATTATTACTTAAAAGAAGGATAATTTTGGACATGCAATTTCTAATCATCCACTATGGGTAAAATGGAAGGTTGTGAAAGTTGTCCATTGTCCAACACTATTGATGGACACAGGTGTCATGTCTCTATCTTCCTCGGATAAAAGTTATTACAAGAAGAAGGATAATTTTGGACATGCATTTCCTAATCAACCACTAGGAGTAAAATGGAAGGTTGTGAAAGTTGTCCACTGTCCAACACTATTGATGGACACAGGTCTCATGTCTCTATCTTCCTGCTGACAAAAGTTATTACGAAAAGAATGATAATTTTGGACATGCAATTCCCTAATCAGCCACTATGGGTAAAATTACGGTACTGAATAACGCATTTCTATGGACAAAATGCATCTAAAAATAGTGGAGGAAAAGAATGAGATGCTGCGGGAGAAGTATGTGATCCAAGCTGCCCACAGTATGATAATTCTTTATTTTGAGCTTTATGTTAATGCATTAGTGTAAAGGCTTGCCCTGTCAGGGGCTGTGACACATGCGTGCATCCTCAGCGCAAAAACAAGCGAGGTTAAGTTGGTTTTGTTTTTGAAATTGTGACACATTCAGCAATAAACGCAATAACTCCAAAACGACTTGCCCTCAAAAAATCTAAACAGTGTGATCGCCAATAGAGCAAAGCTGGTCATGTTTCACAGCCTTCTTTTCATAGTTTTCGCCGATGTAATAAGCACTAGCCCGCACAAACCGTAGCAATGTGCATTCAGCCGGGAGAGCTTGCGCCTGCGGTGCTTTCAGTAAGGGACCGTAGGGAAAGTGCACGTTTTCTTCGATTTTGCTATAGCTCAGTGGGCAGTGTTTTTGTAATAACTTTTAGTTAAAGGGCCCATAGACATGAGACCAGTGCCAATCAAGAGGGAGACAGTGTACTTTCACAACCTTCCATTTTATACCTACTGGTAGAAAAGGATTAAATGTCCAAAATTAACTTTATTTTGTAATCTTTGTCAGCAGGAAGATAGAGACATGAGACCTGTGTCCATCCATAGAGTGGGACAGTGTACACCTTCATTTTGTAATAACCCAGCAGGAAAATAGACATGAGACCAATGTCAATCAATGACACCTTCCATTTAAGTTGCATGTCAATTAACCTTTGTAATAACGATAGACCATCAATAGAAGGAGACAGTGGACCCTTCCATCTTGTAAAGGTTGTGAAAGTTGTACACTGTCCAACACTATTGATGGACACAGGTCTCATGTCTCTATCTTCCTGCTGACCAAAGTTATTACAAGAAGAAGGATAATTTTGGACATGCATTTCCCTAATCAGCCACTAGGAGTAAAATGGAAGGTTGTGAAATATGTACACTGTCCAACACTATTGATGGACACAGGTCTCATGCCTCTATCTTTCTGCTGACAAAAGTTATTACAAAAAGAAGGATAATTTTGGACATGCAATTCCCTAATCAGCCACTAGGGGTAAAATGAAAGTTTGTGAAATATGTACACTGTCCCCTTCTATTGATGGACACTGGTCTCACGTCTCTATCTTCCTGCTGAAAAAAGTTATTACAAGAAGAATGATAATTTTGGACATGCAATTCCCTAATCAGCCACTATGGGTAAAATGGAAGGTTTTAAAAGTTGTCCACTGTCCAACACTATTGATGGACACAGGTGTCATGTCTCTATCTTCCTGCTGACCAAAGTTATTACAAGAAGAAGGATAATTTTGGACATGCATTTCCCTAATCAGCCACTAGGAGTAAAACGGAAGGTTGTGAAAGTTGTCCACTGTCCAACACTATTGATTGACACAGGTCTCATGTCTCTATCTTCCTGCTGACAAAAGTTATTACGAAAAGAAGGATAATTTTGGACATGCAATTCGCAATCAGCGACTATGGGTAAAATGGAAGGTTGTGAAAGTTGTCCACTGTCCAACACTATTGATGGACACAGGTCTCATGTCTCTATCTTCCTGCTGACAAAAGTTATTACGAAAAGAAGGATAATTTTGGACATGCAAATTCCCTAATCAGCCACTAAGGGTAAAATATAAGGTTGTGAAAGTTGTCCACTGTCCAACACTATTGATGGACATAGGTGTCATGTCTCTATCTTCCTGCTGAAAAAAGTTATTACAAAAAGAAGGATAATTTTGGACATGCAATTCCCTAATCAACCGCTAGGGGTAAAATGGAAGGTTGTGAATGTTGTCCACTGTCCAACACTATTGATGGACACAGGTCTCATGTCTCTATCTTCCTGCTGACAAAATTATTACGAAAAGAAGGATAATTTTGGACATGCAATTCCCTAATCATCCACTATGGGTAAAATGGAAGGTTGTGAAAGTTGTCCATTGTCCAACACTATTGATGGACACAGGTGTCATGTCTCTATCTTCCTGCGGATAAAAGTTATTACAAGAAGAAGGATAATTTTGGACATGCATTTCCCTAATCAACCACTAGGAGTAAAATGGAAGGTTGTGAAAGTTGTCCACTGTCCAACACTATTGATGGACACAGGTCTCATGTCTCTATCTTCCTGCTGACAAAAGTTATTACGAAAAGAATGATAATTTTGGACATGCAATTCCCTAATCAGCCACTATGGGTAAAATGGAAGGTTGTGAAAGTTGTCCACTGTCCAAGACTATTGATGGACACAGGTGTCATGTCTCTATCTTCCTGCTGACCAAAGTAATTACAAGAAGAAGGATCATTTTGGACATGCAATTCTCTAATCAGCCACTATGGGTAAAATGGAAGGTTGTGAAAGTTGTCCACTGTCCAACACTATTGATGGACACAGATGTCATGTCTCTATCTTTCTGCTGACCAAAGTTATGACAAGAAGAAGGATCATTTTGGACATGCATTTCCCTAATCAGCCACTAGGAGTAAAATGGAAGGTTGTGAAAGTTGTCCACTGTCCAACACTATTGATGGACATAGGTCTCATGTCTCTATCTTCCTGCTGACAAAAGTTATTACAAAAAGAAGGATAATTTTGGAAATGCAATTCCCTAATCAGCCACTATGGGTAAAATGAAAGGTTGTGAATTATGTACACTGTCCCCTTCTATTGATGGACACTGGTCTCACGTCTCTATCTTCATGCTGACCAAAGTTATTACAAGAAGAAGGATAATTTTGGACATGCTTTTCCCTAATCAGCCACTAGGAGTAAAATGGAAGGTTGTGAAAGTTGTCCGCTGTCCAACATTATTGATGGACACAGGTGTCATGTCTCTATCTTCCTGCTGACCAAAGTTATTACAAGAAGAATGATAATTTTGGACATGCATTTCCCTAATCAGCCACTAGGAGTTAAATGGAAGGTTGTGAAAGTTGTCCACTGTCCAACACTATTGATGGACACAGGTCTCATTTCTCTATCTTCCTGCTAACAAAAGTTATTACGAAAAGAAGGATAATTTTGGACATTCAATTCCCTAATCAGCCCCTATGGGTAAAATGGAAGGTTGTGAAAGTTGTCCACTGTCCAACACTATTGATGGACACAGGTCTCATGTCTCTATCTTCCTGCTGACAAAAGTTATTACGAAAAGAAGGATAATTTTGGACATGCAATTCCCAATCAGCGACTATGGGTAAAATGGAAGGTTGTGAAAGTTGTCCACTGTCCAACACTATTGATGGACACAGGTCTCATGTCTCTATCTTCCTGCTGACAAAAGTTATTATGAAAAGAAGGATAATTTTGGACATGCAAATTCCCTAATCAGCCACTAAGGGTAAAATGGAAGGTTGTGAAAGTTGTCCACTGTCCAACACTATTGATGGACATAGGTGTCATGTCTCTATCTTCCTGCTGAAAAAAGTTATTACAAAAAGAAGGATAATTTTGGACATGCAATTCCCTAATCAGCCACTAGGGGTAAAATTGAAGGATGTGAAAGTTGTACACTGTCCCACTCTATGGATGGACACAGGTCTCATGTCTCTATCTTCCTGCTGACAAAAGTTATTATGAAAAGAATGATAATTTTGGACATGCAATTCCCTAATCAGCCCCTAGGGGTAAAATGGAAGGTTGTGAAAGTTGTACACTGTCCAACACTATTGATGGACACAGGTCTCATGTCTCTATCTTCCTGCTGACAAAATATATAACAAACAGAAGGTTAATTTTGGACATGCAATTCCCTAATCAGCCGCTAGGGGTAAAATGGAAGGTTGTGAAAGTTGTACACTGTCCCACTATATGGATGGACACAGGTCTCATGTCTCTATCTTCCTGCTGACAAAAGTTATTGCAAAAATAATGTAAATTTTTGACATTTATTTCCCTTTTCTACCAGTAGGTGTAAAATGGAAGGTTGTGAAAGATGTACACTGTCCCCCTCTCTTGATTGGCACTGGTCTCATGTCTATGGGCGCTTTAACTAAAAAGTTACTACAAAAACACTGCCCACTGAGCTATAGCAAAAAAACGAAGAAAACTTGCCGAGCTTTCAGTACGGAACCGTGGGGAAAGTGCACGTTTTTCTTAGTTTTTTGCTATAGCTCACTGGGCGGTGTTTTTGTAATAGCTTTTTAGTTAAAGGGCCTATAGACATGAGACCAGTGTCCATCAAGTGAAGGGGACAGTGGACATTTTTTCACAACCTTCCATTTTACTCCAACTGGTAGAAAAGGGAATTGCGTGTCAAAAATTAACTTTCTTTTTGGGATAACAGCATGTAATTGTCTGAATAAAAATATGAGACGCTCCATAACCGCCTTTTACAGGATAAAGAAATGAAAGTTAGACTTGACTGTGATCAAAGGGAATGTGTGTTCTTGCAGAACATTCCTCTCACCTGTTGTCTTTATTATCTTTATTATTATTTACATTTTTAAAGGAGATTTAAACTATATTCACTATATACAATTCTTAACAAATTTATGTAAGGTTTTTAACAAATTATGTAAGGTTTGTGCCACTGCTGCTCTAAACTAACAGCATTGGTGATTCCCAAAATAATGTTTTAGCTTTCTGTATTGGTTAGTCCTACAAAATGCATAAGCTCTTTAGTAACAGTAGTAGGCTATTTCTAATGCTATAATATAATTATTGCTGTTATCTATGAAAGCACTTTATAGTGTTTTTTTTAGATACCAAATTACAGTAAAAAAGTACATAAACAATGCAGGTTCCCTTCCGAAGGGAACTTCTATGCTACGTCCTCTAGGGGACGCTATGGGAACGCCTCCAGCGTGACCGGTTACCTGAAGCATGATTAAAAACATCCAATGCACTTGACATTGGCAGGTGGACGCCTATGACGCAAGCTAACGAGCATCTGCGAGCATAAAAGGGCACCTGTGGAACACATCATCCTCTTTTTTCCTTCAGGGGACCTTGTTTCTGAAGTGTGAGTAGATATGTCTGTTGAGAAGCGCTTTAGGAGGTGTGTCGATCCGTGTCAGCGTTGTCTGACACTAGATGACACACACGATCTATGTTATGTGTTTGGGCGGAAGAGCACGCGCTCTGTTCTCGAGGAATGGAGTGCGTTCATTGTGAGCATTTTTTCTGTGGGAAAAAGCTCCGCTCTCGGTAGTCCCTTTTTCTCGAGAGAATTGGGGCGATCATCTGCCCCCCCGCGGCTCGGGTCCAGCCACTGCTGAGGCAGTGAAGAGACTGAGTTCGCGGCGATCGGTGGCTGACGAGAGTGAACTACGGGGGAAGATGTATTGTCTGTTACATCTTCTGATCCAGCAGGAAGTGCTTTTCTGGCTCATGGTGTGCTGATGAAGGCTGAGAGGATATTTCTGAGCCTTCTCAGCCTGTCTGCCCCGCGATATAGAGCTGATGGAGGTTATGAAGCGTGCGCTTCTGCTAGGTAAACCTACAGTGGAAGCACGGAAAAGGGGGAGTGGCTCGCAGTAGACTTGATGAGCGATCTCTCTCTGGCATAACCTCCCAGCTCCCGTGAGCCTCCCATTCCTTCTCCAGATATTCATAGTAAGATCGTAAACCATATTCAGCCCGCATCCATCATGTTAGTTATGCTGACATCGAAGGAGGCGCGGCGGATATGCATCATCGATGCCCCCTAGGGGCGCTAAAAAAAAAAAAAAAAAAAAAAATGTTGTTTTTACCTGGATCGAGTGTTGCTAGGCTTCCTCTCACTTAAGAGAGTCCTTTTGCAAGGATGTAGCCTCCACTCTCCAGAGCTCCGCTTAGAACGCACTATTGGTGTACAGGCTCTATCATGAGCCTGGCTAGCTTTCTTTAGCGCTGAGTGTAGTCAGGTCTCCTCTCACTTTAGAGAGTACTTATGCTGAGACCTCCACTCTTAAGAGCTCCTGAACCAGGTTAGACTGCACTATTAGTACGTAGGCTCTATTTAAAGCCTCGCTAGCTGTCGCTAGCGCTGAGTGTAGTCAGGTCTCCTCTCACTTCAGGGAGTCGTTATGCTGAGACCTCCACTCTTAAGAGCTCTTGTACCTGGATCGAGTGTTGCTAGGCTTCCTCTCATTTAAGAGAGTCATTTTGCTGAAGCCTCCGCTCTCCAGAGCTCCGCTTAGAACGCACTACTGGTGTGTAGGCTCGATTGTGAGCCTTGCTAGTTTTCTCTAGCGCTGAGTGTAGTCAGGTCTCCTCTCACTTTAGAGAGTACTTATGCTGAGACCTCCAATCTTAAGAGCTCCTGACCCAGGTTAGACTGCACTATTAGTACGTAGGCTCTATTTAAAGCCTCGCTAGCTGTCGCTAGCGCTGAGTGAATTCAGGTCTCCTCTCGCTTTAGAGAGTCGTTATGCTGAGACTTTCACTCATAAGGGTTCCCCTACCTGGATCGAGTGTTGCTAGGCCTCTCATTTAAGAGTCATTCTGCTGAAGCCTCCGCTCTCCAGAGCTAGAACGCACTATTGGTGTGTAGGCTCTATTGTGAGCCTTGCTAGCTTTCTCTAGCGCTGAGTGTAGTCAAGTCTCCTCTCACTTTGGAGAGTCGTTATGCTGAGACTTCCACTCGTAAGAGCTCCTCAACTAGGTTGAGTGTTGCTAGGCTTCCTCTCGTTTAAGAGAGTCATTTCGCTGAAGCCTCCGCTCTCCAGAGCTCCGCTTAGTCTGCACTGTTAGTACGTAGGCTCCATTGTGAGCCTTGCTAGTAGTCTTTAGCACTGAGTGCAGTCAGGTCTCCTCTCGTTAGAGAGTCGTTATGCTGAGACCTCCACTCTTAAGAGCCCCCCAACTAGGGTTGGGTGTGGTTAGGCTTCCTCTCGTTTAGATAATCATCCTGCTGAAGCCTCCACTCTTCAGAGCTCCGTCTCTGGTGCCTCTGGCACCGAGTGTAGCCAGGTCTCCTCTAAAATAGAGAGTTGTTATGCTGAGACCTCCACTCTTAGGAGTTCCTCTACCTGGATTGAGTGCTAGGCTTCCTCTCGTTAAGAGAGTCATTCTACTGAAGCCTCTGCTCTCCAGAGCTCCGCTTAGGCAGCACCATTACTATGTAGTCTCTATTATGAGCCTCGCTAGCTGTCCTTAGCGCTGAGTGTAGTCAGGTCCCCTCTCGCTTTAGAGAGTCGTTATGCTGAGACCTCCACTCTTAAGAGCCCCTCAACCAGGGTTGAGTGTTGTTAGGCTTCCCTCTCAGTAGAGAGCCATTCTGCTGAAGCCTCCACTCTTCAGAGCTCCGTCTCTGGCAGTAAAGGGGGTAGGCTCTGAGGAGCCTCACTAACTGCTTCTGGCATTGAGTGTAGCCAGGCTGAGGCCTCCACTCTTAAGAGCTCCCCTACTCGGATTGAGTGTTGCTAGGCTTCCCCTCGTTTAAGAGAGTCATTCTGCTGAAGCCTCCACTCTCTAGAGCTCCGCTTAGGCAGTACTATGCACAGGCTCTTTCTTGAGCCTCACTAACTGCCTCTGGCGTTGAGTGTAGCCAGGTCTCCTCTCACTTAGAGAGTCATTATGCTGAGACCTCCACTCTGAGAGTTCCCTACTTGGATCGAGTGTCAGGCTTCCTCTCATTTGAGAGTCATTCTACTGAAGCCTCTGCTCTCCAGAGCTCCGCTTAGGCAGCACCTTTACGTAGTCTCTATTGTGAGCCTCGCTAGCTGTCTTTAGCTGAGTGTAGTCAGGTCTCCTCTCGCTTTAGAGAGTCGTTATGCTGAGACCTCCACTCTTAAGAGCCCCCAACTAGGGTTGAGTGTTGTTAGGCTTCCTCTCGTTAGAGAGTCGTCCTGCTGAGGCCTCCACTCTTCAGAGCTCCGTCTGGCAGTAATAGGAGAATGTAGACTCCTTTGAGCATCACTAACTGCCTGTGGCGTTGAGTGTAGCCAGGTCTCCTCTCAATTAGAGAGTCGTTATGCTGAGACCTCCACTCTTGAGTTCCCCTACCTGGATCGAGTGTTAGGCTTCCTCTCATTTAAGAGAGTCATTTTACTGAAGCCTCTGCTCCCCAGAGCTCCGCTTAGGCAGCACCTTAGTACGTAGTCTCTATTGTGAGTCTCACTAGCTGTCTTTAGCGCTGAGTGTAGTCAGGTCTCCTCTCGCTTAGAGAGTCGGTGTGCTGAGACCTCCACTCTTAAGAGCCCCCCAACTAAGGTTGAGTGTTGCTAGGCTTCCTCTCGTTTAGAGAGTCATTCTGCTGAAGCCTCCACTCTCTAGAGCTCCACTTAGGCAGTACTATGCACAGGCTTTTTCTTGAGCCTCACTAACTGCCTGTGGCGTTGAGTGTAGCCAGGTCTCCTCTCAATTAGAGAGTCGTTATGCTGAGACCTCCACTCTTGAGTTCCCCTACCTGGATTGAGTGTTAGGCTTCCTCTCGTTCAAGAGAGTCATTTACTGAAGCCTCTGCTCTCCAGAGCTCCGCTTAGGCAGCACCTTTAGTACGTAGTCTCTATTGTGAGCCTCGCTAGCTGTCTTTAGCGCTGAGTGTAGTCAGGTCTCCTCTTGCTTTAGAGAGTCGTTATGCTGAGACCTCCACTCTTAAGAGTCCCTCAACTAGGGTTGAGTGTTGCTAGGCTTCCTCTCGTCAGAGAGTCATTCTGCTGAAGCCTCCACTCTAGAGCTCCGCTTAGGCAGCACTATGCACAGGCTTTTCTTGAGCCTCACTAACTGCCTCTGGCGCTGAGTGTAGCCAGGTCTCCTCTCAATTAGAGAGTTGTTATGCTGAGACCTCCACTCTGAGAGTTCCCCTACCTGGATCGAGTGTTAGGCTTCCTCTCATTTAAGAGAGTCATTCTACCAAGCCTCTGCTCTCCTGAGCTCCGCTTAGGCAGTACTACGTGCATGCTCTGTCCTGAGCCTCACTAGCTGTTCATAGCGTCAGTGTAGAAGTCTCCTCTCAATCTGAGAGTCGCTTTCTGAGACTTCCACTCCGAGAACCATACTCGTGAGCTAGTCTATGATGGCGAGCTTTTGAGCTGGCCTAAAGAGGGTTTTGACCCTAGTTCTGCTGGCCAGGGATGGGGTTCCTCAAGTCTGTGACTTAGGAATCCAGCTTTTGGACCCTCTTTCCCTCAACATGGCGGCGTGGGGCGTTCCCATAGCGTCCCTAGAGACGTGGCGTAGAAGTTCCTTCGGAAGGGAACGTCTCAGGTTACATATGTAACCATAGTTCCCTGAGAATGGGAACGAGACGCCACGCCTCTGGGACATGCTTCGGGCATTCCTGTCGGTCCCCTTGAAAAAGAGGATGATGTGTTCCACAGGTGCCCTTTTATGCTCGCAGATGCTCGGTAGCTTGCGTCATAGGCGTCCACCTGCCAATGTCAAGTGCATTGGGTGTTTTTAATCATGCTTCAGGTAACCGGTCACGCTGGAGGCGTTCCCATAGCGTCCCCTAGAGGACGTAGCGTCTCGTTCCCATTCTCAGGGAACTATGGTTACATATGTAATCTGAGACGTTCGTAATGCTTGTAATTTTCCCAATAAATGACATTTTTTTTTTAGATTTAAACAATTTTTTGACAGATTCCTAAAATATTTGTTTTCTCTTTATGACAGGTGGTCTAATAAATTAAGCACTGTATGTTTTCATAGCATTCGGGTTTTTTGAAAGTCATTGGGCAGAATGGGGAATAGTGTGTTTTTTGTCAATAAAATAAAATAATTTAATCAGATTAATCGAAAGAATAATCGGCCAACTAATCGATTATCAAAATAATCGTTAGTTGCAGCTCTAGATTAGACCCTTGATTTGAACTAAATTATGTACATTTTAGGTTTGGAATGAGTCCCCACATCCTCCACTCATTCTACACCTGCACTGTGGAAAGCATCCTGACTGGCTGCATCACAGCCTGGTATGGAAACAGCACAAGCCGACTGAGGGACAGCTTTTTCCCCTTAGACTATCAGGCAGCTGAACACTCGGTACTGACACTCACACAGCACACCTCTCTGTCCATACCATCCACCATGCACTTTTAAATCCAACACCACCACAATTTTTTTTACCAACTGGACTTGCATGCACTGCAATTTAACACAATAATACTCTGCCATCTACAACCACTCTGTGTACATTTGTATTATGTTTGTATATTTTGTATTTTATTGCTTTATATGTTGTATATACTACATATAAAAGAATACTGCTATTTGTAAAGTGTCTAAACGTGTATTTGTTATTTGTTAAACGTGTCAATTGTATTCTGCACTGTCTGGAGCACGCTCCCAAGCTTTTCACTCACCACGGCGCGGTTGATGATGTGACAATAAAAGTGATTTGTGATTTGATTACAGACATTTTTACAACACAGTGAGCTCAGCCGACATCATCAGGCATTTCCAAATTAAACTCCTCAAAAATCTTACACACATCATCAGTAAAAACATGAGAAAGTCATTGAGCTTATCCGAGTTCTTAAAATAACAATAGAAGCATTTTAAATAATTTGTAACTTTTCGTTTAAAAACTGTTACATCCTGTGGATGTATTTGCAAAATGTGCAATCTTGGGATAGTGATGTCACCTATTGGGCATGTTATGTGTTGCATGTTTGTTCTCTTCTCTTGCTCTCTCTCTCTCTTTTCCTGTCGTAGATTGCTAATTGGATTCCAGCTGATGCTCATCATTCATCAGTACTGATTGAACACCACTGAAATCCAAGGTGTATAAGACAGCAAAGAAACAATGCCGGAGTGCTGACGGCTACGTGCTCACTCCTTGTCCTGGTCCAGGAATATTTTTTCTGAAGTTCAGTGTGACTGAATGTGGTCTTTATCTCTTAACTTTGTGAATTAATTCCTCAATTGCAAACTATGCGAGAGAGTGTGAACACCATGGTATATTTTCCGAATGTTACTTTTTTTTTTTTTTTTTTTTTACTTTCATTTTCTGTGTAAATACCTTTTGTTTTCCTTTTTGGAAGCGATAGGGAGAGGGTGCCATTTTCTTTGAACTTGATATTTTGCTTATATTTATGGCAGTGAGGGAATATGGTAAGACTCGGTCATTTTATTTTTTTTTTATTTAAATGCTTTCGTTTACATTTAGAGTTTTTGTTTATGTTGGCCTTGCCCTCTCCTGAAGATTTGCTTCCTTTGCTATAAATACATTTAACTATTTAATTTTGTGTTTGTTTTTTCTGGATCAAGAGATTGATGTGACCGTCAGACCTTTTTGAGGTTGCTCGAGTAGGGGCTCGTCTAGCCGTTCTTTTTTTCACAAAGTGAGAGTTCGTTTGTTTTTCGGATCTCAAAGTAAAAGTTATTCTCCATTTGCCTCTGTTTGAAATCTGTTTGTACGGTCGTGATTTGATTGGCTGTGGAATGTGTATGTGGTGAGTATTCTTTGTCTTTCTCATGTTTTGACTGTTTTCATCTGTGGGTGGGGAAAGAGTCAGAGGGGGAGACGTAGGAATAATGGAATGTAATTTAACAGCATTTACTCTCGTGCCCACGGTCGAAGTCTTTTAATAAATGTAGAAAAAAAGATTTAATTTTGGTCGCGGAATTCTTTGATATTCAGATTCAGAAGGATACCACCAAACAAGTGCTTGAAGAGCTTTGAGAAATTGATAGCTGCAGGTGTTTTAGTTTGGCAATCTGGTGACAACGGTGAGCTTCAGGCGGGTGTGGCAGTGGATGCTGAAGAAGAGGCAAGTCCAAATTTTGATTCTGTGCCTCAGGATTCAATGATTGCTTTTAAAAGTAAAAGAGATGGATCTTTTAATTAAGAAGCAAGAATGTGAGGTGGAGATGATTAGGTTTTGCATGTTAGAAAAGCAGGCTTTTAGAGATATTGAGATGCGTAAGCTGGATTTAGAATCTAAGCGGTTGCCCTGAAGGCCAATTCCAGTTCCATGTATTCCGCCTGTTGTGTCTTTACTCTTTTTAACAGACCACACTCTATCCAGTGTATCACTCTTAACTTCACTTTATTCTTCATCGCATTACTTAACACGCTTTAACACTAGAGCCCCTAGTGGTGCAGTTTCACATTACATGTATTATAGTAAGCAATTACTATGAATTGAACATCAAATATTGTATACAGTACTTCTCAACACAACACAGCCTAGTTCAGTATCCTCACCCGTAAGTACAACAGATGGCACGGTAACTAAAGATTTTTCCCATGCTGTTTCGAGTGATTTGTTTGACGTTAGTAGGTATATTAGACTTGTACCTCCATTTTAGGGAGGCTGAAGTCGATTCTTTCTTTGTTGAGAATTGCCAGTAAATTAAAATGGCCAAAAGAGATGTGGGCTTTGCGGTTACAATGCAGTCTTGCAGGGAAAGCTCAAGAGGTTTGCTCAGCCTTACCTATTGAAGGTTCCCTTGAAGTGGCTGCTGCTTCTCATCGCTATCGTTGTTTTGTTTTGTTATTTTGTTATTCGTTTGTTCTCATGTTGATGTGTTTTTCTGAGACTTGAAGTTTGGATTTAATAGAGGAGTGCTATTTGGATGTAGCAATAATCATCAGTGATATCATCATCGTCATCGCCGTTTGGATGTGTTTCCTTGGGACTTAAAATTTGGATTTAATTGAACTATGCTTGGATGCTTGGGGGAAAGCGTCCAAAACTTTGGAATAAATAGTGACATCATCATATCGGAATGTTTGGAACTGTTATACTGCTGGACTGTTGATTTTCGACATCGACATCTTTGGGACTGCCTTGCACATTTTTGTTCAGCATCTCACTTTTTGAAATCCCCACGAGCCCTCTGCCCGTAGTTTTGCTTTACCACTCTGCACTCGGTGAGTAAGTTTCCTCTTTCTCATTGAGTAGTGTTTATTTGTGGTACTGCATAGCCGGGCTTGGCTAACGTGTTGATACACATAGCCGGGCTTGGCTAATGTGGGGAAGTGTGGCCACACTTCACCGTTTTCCACGAGCCCTCTGCCCTTACCTATTTATATCCGTTGGTCCCGTACCGCTTGATGCCTCCGGTAAAAAAGTTTCCACTTGTTTAGCGAGTTGTGTCTTGTACGGTTTTGTGGATCATATCTAACTGGGCTTGGCTAACGTGGTTTTGTCTGGTGTGGCTGTACAATTTTCTGTGAGTGTTGTCTTAAACTGTGGAAGGAGATCTATTTCACTATTAATAACTTTTTGGCTCTGAGGCAGCTGGCTCTAGTCGTATCCAGCCTTGTGTTGGTTCACATTAATAGCATTGATAGCATGGATCTTTGTTATACCTTATCGCAGCTGCATAACCTTAACTGTCCCTCCCATCTGGATCTATTTACATATGAATGGTGTAAAACCCTCGGAATTACTCGTCGTCCACGTTACATCCATCGGTCTGCAAAACGTTGGTGGATTTATGACTAACTTTCTTCAATACCTGTGATCTGGTCGCACAGATCTAAGTGTTACCATAGTGATGATGTGACTCTCCATCACGTCTGTACTCTCATACCCTTAACCGGAGATATTTCTCATTCGCCATGGTGTGCAACGCATGTGCCCCACAGACACAACTGTGCCCTTTTGAATACTCATTCCTTGTATGGCAAGGGTACATTGCTGAGTGACATCATGATTGAGAGAAATCTGGATTTACTATTTTTAACTGAAACCTGGCAAATGCCTGATGACTTCATTGAACTTAATCTATTAACCCCTCCTGGATATAGTTATCTGACAAAACCTCGTCTCACTGGCAGAGGTGGTGGTTTGGCTGTGGTATTTAAGAACAATTATAAAACGACCAAATGATATTCTTAATGTTTCAAGTTTTGAATGTCTATCCTTTAAACTTGCTGGTCCTGCTCCAATTCTGATGCTGTTGATTTATAGACCCCCTAAACATAACTCGAGTTTCTTCTCTGATTTGACTGAACTTCTAACTCTCGCCTGTGCCCAGCATGACAGAATCATAATGCTAGGTGACTTTAATATACATGTTGATTCTTATTGTAATACTGCTAAATATTTTTTGTTTGTTTTGGATTACTTTGATGTATCACAGCATATTGATTTTCCCACGCATTCACATTCTCATACTCTTGATTTGCTTTGCACTATTGGTATTGACAATGTTGGTGCTCAGGGTCATGAAATGGGCATCTCTGATCATAAACTTATTGTCTTTGGTTTTCCTCTCCCCCTTGTGAAACCAAAAACTAAAACTACTATTTCTTACCGTAACCTGAAATCTGTAACCATTGACAGTTAGTCTGTTGCCATTGCTGCCTCCCCTCTCTCATCTGCACTCAACCTCCTGAGCCCTGATGAGATGCTCTCAACCTATAATGAAACTATTTGTAATGTTTTGGATGATTTTGCTCCACTAAAAACTAGAACTGTCCCTTCTGCTCACTCCTCTCCTTGGTTCACCCCTGAACTTAGAGTAATGAAAGCTGAATGTAGGCGTTATGAACGACTTCATAAAAAATCCTCCCTTGTAGTGCATGCTATTGCTTTTTCAGATTCAGTAGTGAAGTATAAAGAAGCACTTAACACTGCACGCTCTACCTATCTCTCTACGGTCATTAATAAAGCTAAGTGTAAACCTAAAGCCCTTTTCTCTGAGATCAACAAACTTGTTAAACCATCTTCTGCAGCTATTAATGGCTCTGTTGATCTTTGTGAAAGCTTTCAGTCTTTTTTTTTACATAAAATTGATAACATTTACCAAGACTTTTAACCATCTGTCTCTCTCCACCTTTTTCCATGTCTGATAGGTCACCCACTCAACACTTTCAAATATATTCTGCGGTTGAACAACTGGTTATCAAATCGAACTCTGCCTCCTGCACACTTGATCCTATTCCAACATACTTACTCAAAGCCCTTTTGCCTTCACTCATCCAGTCTATTACTTATATAATAAATAGATCCCTTGCCACTGGTTATGTTCCACAAGACCTAAAAATAGCTGCCATCACCCCAATCCTTAAGAAACCTGGACTTGACAATACAGATCTGAACAGTTTTAGACCAATTTCAAACCTCCCTTTTTGTTGCTAAAATACTTGAGAAGGTAGTTGCAGCACAACTGCAGTCTCATTTAGAGAAACATAATCTTTATGAGCAGTTTCAATCTGGTTTCCGTCCCTCTCACAGTACAGAAACAGCACTTTTAAAAGTGGTTAATGATCTCCTCAAAGTTTCTAATTCAGGTGCCCGCAGTATCCTGGTTCTCCTTGATCTGAGTGCAGCTTTTGATACTGTTTGCCACTCTGTACTTCTTTCTCGACTATCTGCTATAGGTATCAATGGTGCTGTTCTTCAGTGGCTAACATCATATCTATCGGATAGACGACAATTTGTTAGGATAGATAAGAATCGATCTTGCACTGTCACTATTTCCCATGGTGTACCCCAAGTTTCCGTACTTGGTCCTCTTTTATTTCTCATTTATGTGCTGCCACTGGGTCAGATCATCAGACGTCATGGTCTCAATTTTCATAGCTACGCTGATGATATTCAAATTTACTTTAGTTCAACCAAGCTCAGTTTGCCAACCCCCTTCTATTGTTTTCTGTCTTCAAGAACTTAACCTGGATGTCAGAACTTTTTACAACTAAATGCAAAACTGAAATCCTGCTGGTTGGCCCTAAATCACAGAGCTCCTCCCAGCATGACATCTTCATAGATATCGATGGTGTCCAGATTAGGCCCTCTACAACTGTGCGAAATTTGGGAGTGTTGTTTGACTCTGCGTTATGCTTTGATTCACACATTGGTCAGATAGTTAAATCATGTTTTTATCAACTGCAAAATATTGTTCGTATACGTCCCTCACTTAATTTTGCAGATGCTGAAACTATTATCCATGCTTTTATAACCTCGAGATTGGACTACTGTAACTCCTTATATAGTGGCTTACCTGCCAAAGTTATTAATCGTCTCCAAATGGTGCAAAACTCTGCTGCTCGAGTCCTTACATTTAATAAAAAATCTGCGCATATCACTCCCATCCTTCACCAACTTCACTGGCTTCCTGTGCCCAAACGTATTCAGTTCAAACTCTTAGTTTTAGTTTATAAGGCCTATAATGGCCTCGCACCTCAATACCTAGTTGAGTTAGTGCAACCATATGTTCCTGCACACTCTCAGATCTAGCAATGATAGCTTGCTTGTTGTGCCCAAGTATAAACTCTCTACGGTGGGTGGCAGAGCTTTCTGTTTTATAGGCCCTAAGCTATGGAATAAGCTGCCCCCATAATGTTCGTGCCGCCTCCTCTCTCCAAATCTTTAAGTCTCAACTTAAAACTCATCTATTCACATTGTTCTCTAAATAACTCTTCTACCTCTGTTTCCCCTTTCATCAACTTTCATCATATGATTGAGAGACCTGTTGTTGTTAATTAACTGTAGTTCCTTGTTGTCAACACTTGTTTGTATGATTGCTCCCTCTGACTGTTTGGTGTATTATGTTTGCCAATTGCTTGTATTACTTTGTAAAGTGACCTTGGGTTCTTGAAAAGCGCTATAAAAATAAAACTCATTATTATTATTATTATTATTATTAAAGTCTGCTGTCTTGCGACCATATGAATTGGTCCCCGAAGCCTATCGGCAGAAGTTTCGAGGGCATGTGAAAGCAGTCAAACAAACTTGCGTAGAGTTCGTGAGAGAAAAGAGAGTGCTTTTTGAAAAGTGGTGTCTTTCTAGCAGGGTTACATCCCTGGAGGAGATACAGGAGTTAATCTTGTTAGAAGAATTAAAAAATTGCTTTCCGGCTAATATTGTTGTGTATTTAAACGAACAAAAGTCTACCTCTCTTGCTAATGCTGCTGTTTTGGCAGACGAATTTGTGTTGACACAAGAATGTATTTTCTTCTGGTGTGACTGCTAAAATACAGGCGGGGAATGTGGAAAATTCAGTACATTGTACAGAAATACAGAACATTGTGAAACTACTTTTAAATCAAATGGGAGTGTTGATAAGCGAGTTTTTCTTTTGCCTCGATCCAAACCATCTGATTGCAGATTGTAGAGCATGGAAGCAGAGGTGTGGTGTTCCTAAGACCAAAAACGTTACTCTTGTTGAGTCTGTACACTCTAACATTGATAAAGAGGAGACATATCAGGCTTTTTCGTTTAGTCTCGTTATCACCTGATTCTGAGTTTAGGCCTGTGACAATTCTGCGTGATATGGGAGCAGCTCAGTCGTTTATATCTGTGGAGTTTTGCCATACTCTGATACAAATTTTACTGGTAATGAAGTATTAGTATGTGGAATTGAGATGCGTTGTGTGAATGTGCCGCTTCATACTGCATAATTGAAGTCTGACATTGTTAGTCGGGTAGTCAACTTAGCTGTGCATAAACACTTACCTGTGGAGGGTGTTGACTTGATTCTTGGGAATGATCTTGCAGGTGGTATAGTCTTCCTTACACCTATTGTGTCTCACATGCCTAATACTTCCCAAAATTGTGATCTAGCTGAAAAGTTTCCCTCTGTGTTTCCCTCTTGTGTGGTTACTCATGCTCAAGCACATAAGTTGTGACGTAATGACGTGCCTAAAGCGATGTAATGTGCTTTGTTTGTTTCACCAGATTCTGACATTGTTTCTGACAGTGAGGGAGGGTGATCTGGAGACTTCTTTGAAGGTGGGCAGAGAGTATTTAGCTGCTGCACAGAGAGCAGACCCTTGTATAAGTGTATAAAGACTGCTTAGAGTAGTGTCCATTATTCCCATTCAGGGGTGGTTTATTTTTGGGAGGAGGGCTTGCTAATGTGCAAATGGAAACCCCAACACAAGCTAAGATGGCAGGAGGTGCAGCAAATAGTTTTTCCATCCAGCTATCGGCAACAGGTTTTGAAACTCGCCCATGAAATTTTTCATGCCAAAGAACTCATTCACAGTCTGCACACTACCCTCTCCTCTGTTGGCTTTGAAATCAGACAATGGGCCAGTAATGATACTAAAGTCATCTGTGAACGACCTCATGAAGCCAGATCAGAGCAAACAGAAATCTGGTTATCACACCATCCTTCTCTCGATCCCTTAGAGTCTACACAAGGCCTCCTCTGGAACTGCCTTACAGACAACCTCAGATACAGGCACAGAGCCATTGGACCTACCACCCCAACTGGCTATATCCTTCCTTACACAACAAGAGCCAAAATTATTGTCCAGCATTTATGGGGTAACATACTGGACTGGGATGATCCTAATCTCCTAGAAGCCTGGCTTTCATGGGAAAGTGAACTCCCTTCTCTCTCCACCATCACTTTGCCTCACTGCTTCACACCTCAGTCAGTAAACCCCTCCTCAGCCGTCAATGACCTTCACTTTTTCTGTGACGCCTCAGCAGTCCTATGGAGCGGTTGCTTATATGCGGACAGAAGATCATCAGCAGGTGAATGTGTCCTTCCTTATGGCAAGATCCCACGTTGCTCCCTAAAAACAGCTATCCATTCCACGACTTGAATTATGTGCAGCTCTCATTGGAGCTCAGCTATCTAGACTCCTCCAAACAGAGCTCACCCTCCATATCAGATAGACTGACTCTATGACTGTCCTCTATTGGCTTCTCTCTGATTCTTGCCGCTGCAAGGTCTTTGTCGGAACCAGGGTAGCTAAGATTCAGGAGCTCACTAAAGGCCAATAATTGCATTATGTGGATTCAGAGAACAACCCAGCGGATGACTTAACCAGAGTAAAGCTGCTGTCTGATCTTTTCAGACCTGCAGGTAGAACCAAGGACCTGCCTTGTTACAACCCCTTGAACTGTGGCCCACTAACCCTAATATAATCAATCTGATGACCCTGTAGAGCTGCGCGAGCCCAATTTATGTGGTGTTTTATCCCTAAATCCATACCCCTCCATTCCTGACCCCAGTCAATTTGCCACCTTCCAAAACCTCCTTGACTGCCTGGCTTCCGCCCTTCACGGGGTGGCAAATCCTCCATCAGCAGAAAACTACCATGATTCAGAGACGGCAATCCTAAGACAAGCCCAGATGGATTCATTTAGGGATGATTTGGCCTGCCTTCAAACCCAAAAGCCCCTTCTACATTCAAGCCATTTACTCTCCCTTGCCCCAGAGTTAGACCCAGCATCAGGGCTTATTTAGGTAGGTGGAAGGTTACGTCAGAGTAGTGATCTACTCCCTGATACCATGCATCCAGTTGTCCTGGACCTGGCACATCCTATCACAAAACTTATAGTTAAGGATTATGATGGTACCTACACCATCCTGGGGCAGAAAGGCTTTTTGCTGAGTTAAGGAGAAAGTACTGTGCCCTGAGGGGTCGTGAGGTGATCCGAAAATGTCAACATGGGTGCCCTAAGTGCCAGCAGTTCTGTGCCCATCCTATTATTCCTCGAATGGTAGATCTTCATCCAGCCCCCCTCCACCTTTGCAAACCTCCATTCTACGCCACTGGGATGGATTGCTTCGGGCCCTACACAGTAAAGATTGCCAGACAAGCTGAGAAAAGGTGGGGACTCATTTTTAAATGTCTGACTACTAGGTGCGTGCACCTGGTTCTACTCGGTCACATGAATACTGATTCCTTGATGGCACTCAGCCGTTTTATTGCTCTCAAATGTAAACCATTTGAGCTGCTCTCTGACAGGGGTAGATCCTTACCCAATCCTTGCCAATCCTTAATTCCTGAAATTCAGGCAGCTCTGGCCAAGCAGAAGATTTCCTTCGGATTCAATCCTCCACACGCACCCCACTTTGGTGGAACCTGGGAGCATGACATACGCTCTATCAAAACTTCCCTGGAGACCACCCTTGGTGCTCAAACCATCAGCAAAGAGGTACTATGCACAGTCATGATTGAAATCAAAGGCATTCTAAATTCCAAGCCCTTAGGCTGTGTCATCTGACATTGCTGATCCTGACCCTATTACCCCTAACTTGCTGCTGATGGGGCGGTATGATGCTTCCCTTCCTCTCGTAACGAAAAGAGTATCTCGTAACGGTATGATGCTTCCCTTCTCTCAAAGTAATCTCACTCCATCCCAGCAAGGATGGCCATTATAGGGTTGCTGATGTCCAAGTCAAGGACGGGACATATACGAGGCCTGTTGCCCACCTTGTTCCTCTCCCAGACTTACCTGATCCTCTGTAAATTGTCAAATTTGCATAAATTTGGTGGCGACTGTTGAGAAGTTTGTGTCCCTAAGCTGCAACCTCAAAGCAGTGCCACACCCTTCTTAGCCTGTTCAGTTCCCTGTTAGCCCCAAGCTCCACCCACCCAATCTCAAGCCAATTAGAACTGTCACAGGCTTTATTGGCTGCTGTGCACCACAGCATGCCCTCTTGTTGCATGTATTTATACAGTGCAGAGGACTGAGTTTTACTCCACTGTTTTTCCTGCGTGTGCGTAATTCAAATCAAATAACTTTTATTGTCACATCACCACAGCACAAGTGCCTTGGTGAGTGAAATTCTTACGAGCGTGCTCCAGACAGTGCAAAAAAACCCACAACAATTTACATATGGACAGTACATATTTACAGACTGTACAGAAGACAATGTGCAAAATACACATACATATACCCAGTACACACAGTGTACTATAAAGACATAGTTACCAATACACATTATACACCATATGTACACATCTGCATTATGTCCACATCTATGCCTAGTAATATGTGAAGGTGCAACAGATTATAATTTACAGTAGATTGGTTGTGCAACAGAATGGTTGTGCAAGGTGCAACAGATTATGCATATGCAATGTCGTGGGTGTGCTTTGTATGGTGTCCAGTGATAGCAGATGTGTTAGTGCAGTGTGGGCATGTAGTCCAGTAATTGGCCATGTAAGTGCCTTTGTTTGATGCTTAAATATTTAGTGTGACTTAAGTTTGGCCTAATTTTGTTTATTTTCATGCTTGCTCTAGCTCCGGTTTAGGCATGTGCTTTAGTTATTTAATGTGCAGTTGATGTAACATTGTGGTTGCCTTGTTCCTTAGCACTGTTTATTGGTAAACTTAAAATGTATATCTATAACCTTTATAGAAACCACACGTACATCTACATGCACAAAATCTCCTTGGATGTGCAATAAACTTTCCTATACCTGGTTTGACTAGACGGGACCGGTTCTTACCGACAACGCCACTGGCTTCAAGCTAGCTACCTAAGCACCTGCTACCTTTTTAAACATTCCTTAAAAACATGTATTTTCTCACCAAACATTGCATACACATCTTTCTCCGGTTTACCCGGTTCCATGCTTTCAATTTTGTCAATCCATTCTTGCAGTATAGCATTTTTGATCACGCAATACTTATTTGTGATCTCTTGTCTAGTGTAATCCTCCTTAGCTTCCTCCATTGTATCGACCACATATTGAACGGGTAAAAAAAACCTTCTTGAAACTCATACAACACATCCCTTACTCTCGTTATTCCCATATCCCACAATTTCTTAAACACCTCTTTTCCCTGATTCACAATATTCTTGTTTAAAAACAATGGTTGATTTTAAAAGGTCTTCTCTTCCTTTAGAAATGTAATGCACATTCTTTAAGAACTCTCGCCAGGCACTCATCTGTTTTTTTTAAAAGTCTGAAACCTCTTTCTACATCCAATGTTTCGTTTTCATCCATAAAATACCAAATTAAAATCCCCACACTTGTTTAAAAAAAATACAACATTGTTTTTTTCCACACAGAATACATTTTTTTCATCCAGAAATTTTTTCACAAGTTTGACTCTTAAACATTGTGTCCTTTGTGCCACATCAATGAGTCCCAAGCCCCTTTCTCAACTACCCCTATGAGCATATCATACGCGGTTCTAGGTGGCTTCCACTCGTAAAACTCAGTAAAAATGTCTTAAAGTCTCTTTTCCACAATGGCATACATGACATTTAAAACTTACCAAATTTGAGACCATTAAAGTGTTTAAAATGAATGTCTTTACTTTCAGACACAGGGTTTCCTGTTTTTCACCAGGGTTACCCAATTTCCACCAGTTCAACCTTCTTTCAATGTCTCCTAAAATTCCTTCCCACATAATCTCGTTTATTTTCTTGTCATCATCTCCCATGAGAACTCCTAAAATCTTAATTTCCTTAACTTCTTTAAAAATAGAAACATCTGATAACACTGAAGCCTTGCCAAATCTCATATACTTATTTTTCTCGTCATTTATTTTCCCTCCTGATTTTCTGCAAAAATTCTGGACTACATCCATTGCCATTTTGACACTCTGTACGTCTCACACTATTAAAGTTGTATCGTCGGCATATTGGAAGATTTTATTCCCACATAACTCTCACATGTTTCTCTCGTCTTAAAGCTAAACCCAAAGGCTCTGCCACCGAGAAAGATACAAGCGCTGAAAGTGGCCATCCCTGCCTTACAGATCTTGTGAGCTTAAAATACTTTGTTAAAAACCCATTGCAGTTTATCCTCATCCCCACTCCTTTATATAAGATCTTGATCCATTTAATAAAATTTTCTCCGAACCCGAAAATCCCAAATAAAAACTGATGCTCCACTCTGTAAAACGCTTTCTCAAAATCAAGTTATAATTTAACCTTCCAATGTTTTCTCCTTTATATAACTTATAATGTCCTTCACACTTATTTTCGTGTCCGCTTTGGTGTAGCTTGATTTGTCTTAATTTTCGGCATCACCTCCTTGAGTCTATTAGCTAAAACTTTAGATAAAATGTTTTAATCATTGTTCAGCATTGTCAAAGGTCTATAATTTTTTTTATAATTTTGTCGTCTTCTTGTAAATTATTTTCATTAATCACATACTCATGCTTAAATAAATTTTTCCCTTCGTAAAAATATCATACACTTCCTTTAAAATGCTGATTTAAAAACTCATTGAACACAATATAAAATTAACTTCCAAGACCGCCGATCCCCGGATTTTTATTCCTATTCAGCTCATCTATAGCCTTTCCTATTTCGCTTTCACTTATCTCCATGTTAAAACCTACACTCCCAGCCCTCTTTTAATCGTGCTCCAGTCAGTTTGCATGAACAATGGTTTTGTGGTCACTTAAACTCGTTTCCTCATATCTTAGCTTTTCAATAAAACCTTCTATATTCCTTGAAGCTAAAATAAAATGAATTCTCGTTTGACACATGAAATTCCCAAAGAGCTGCTGCCTTGAATACACAGTCTTTGTTTCTTTCTCTCCACACATCAACCATATTATTTTCCATCAATAATTTCAACTCTTTACTTCATGTATCTTTTTTAAATACCATTCCATCAGCCATGTCCAACTTGCTTGCTTAGGGCAGTATTAAAATCACCCAATAAAATAACGTTCTTGTATTTCATTAACAGCATCCCTTTATCTTAACTCTCTCTTCTCCTTCTCTTCATTGGGCACATGCACATTTATCACAAATGCCTTCTTATCATCATGTGTTATTTCTACCGCCAGAACATTCACAACATCATTGTAAATTACTTTGCAAACAACATTTCGTATTTTCTCTTATTAAAATGGCTACCCCTCTGCCATCTCTTATCATCGCTACAGCATATGATCTCTCCTTCCCACCTCTTGCTTATTTCACATGTTTTTCCCTCCAGTTCGTTTCTTGCAGAACTATTACATCTATATTTTTAAACATCTATTTCACTTTTTCAAACTTGTTAATATCTGCAAGCCCTCTGGCATTAAAAGTAGCCAGACTTAAAACCATTAAAAATAAAGTCTTCCATTAACCCCATATCTTTAGCTTATGTCGTCCAAGTCCTTCAACAGTTCAAAACAATTTCTTAAGTAGTCTTTAGCATTTCTTTCCTTTCTTGCTTCTAAACTTGACTTTACCTTAGTTAGACCTTTTTCTTGTGCTTTTCTTCAATGTTTCTGCCTCCTTTCCTTCTCCGCCGTCGTTTAGATCCAAAACGTCAAGATCCGTCAATCTCGTTTCTCAGTCTCATTTGTAGTCCCTTGCACCTCGATTTCTTCCTCTTGTTTTGAACAGTCCTCGTCTATCTTCTCTTCCTCCTGTTCACTATCCTTATCAGCCGCTTGATCTTCTCTTATTTCTGACATGCCCTCTTTTTGTTCAGATACGCGGTCTCGTTCACACACCTGCCCGCGCATATGAGTCTCTTTGTCCTCATACCAACATTCACACTTAATTAAAACCTTTTTGCAATCCGGGCACTTAACCGCATTACAATCTCTGGCAAAATGTCCCCTCTCCTCGCACTTGTAGCACTTAAATTCCGGGCAGTCTTTCAGGACGTGCTCAGGGCTCATCCACAGCCGACAGGTGTTAATCTGATGGCTGTGCATCACCATAAAATACTGAAGCCCTTCAGCTGTTTCCAGCCTTGTGCTGTACTGAAGTGACCACTTCCTCAGGGAAACGGGATTTTAAAAACCTTGTGCCATCTTCAACGGTCATGCCTGGATAAACTCGTCTTTTGACGTCCGAAATTGGGGTAACTCCCCACCCTTCCAGTTTGTCTATAATTTCCTGATTGTCAATGTACATAGGAATGTGCATGAATAAGACAACATAGTCTCTTCACCTCACACAGCATCTCTTTTATTTTTCATCCATTGACCAGCAGTTCAAAATCTTGAAGGTATGAAGGTCACTTCATACTCTTTATTCTGTTTGGGGTCTTACCGCTAAGACATTCCCTCTGCCGATCTTTTCCGCAACCGCTTTTATGATGTCTTCTGCCCTCGCATTCACATTACAGATGCCTACTGTCACCGTCGCTTCTTTTAGGTAGTTTTTCTTTGGGTTGGTTCTTTGTTCCATCACATTTCCATCTCCGTCATCTTTTTCCAATTCCATGTTCATTCACCATTCATGTCTCTCCAGCCAAATCCAAATTCGTTGCCATGTGTCCGTCCTCCATAAAGCAAATAAAGAAAAAAAGGCTGTAAAAAAAAAAAAAACTTAAAAAAGGGATCTCCCCAAACAGCGAATGCTGCCTGGTAGGATAAAAAAAAAGTAAAATAAATTTAAAACAAAAATAAGCTATTTAAACTTGAAACTCAAACTGTGGTGAGCCTCTCACCAAACTGCCAACGTTACCAACTTCCTGGTCTCTAGCGCCCTAAGGGTGGTATGGCCGTAAGCAAGTACAGCACTCAATAGCGAGCTATTTAAAGTAGATGCACCGGGGGCGTATTTCTGAATGAGTTCAAAACAAAAGGCATGCCTGTTTAATTTGAATCAAATTAAGTGAAATAAATACATAACAATCAAAACATATATTTAAATAAATCAATTACAAAATCTATGTTGCGGTGATGCACTTTGAGTGGAAGTAAATAGATTTTGGAACATTTTCAAAACGGAAATGTCATACCTGGTTAATAGAAATTAAATTAAGAGGAAAAAAGATATGAATAAGTGAATGAATCAGGGCTGCCACTAACTACTAATAAAAAAAAAACTACCATTTTATTTAGTCATTTAGCAGACACTTTTATCCAAAGCGACTTACAAATGAGGACATGATTTGTAATGAAAAAATGAGTGTGTAAAATACATAAATTAAACTTAGTGTTAGTTTTACAAGAAAAGCTAGCAGTTAGAGAATAAATATGCAATTGATAGAGGGTCAAATGTTTGTTTGTTTTTTTATAAAAAGACCGATTAGATGAAATAAAATTTGATTTAGAGAGTGCTAGAGTTAGAGGGTCAAATAAAGATGGAAGAAATGTTTTTAGCCATTTCTTGAAGATGGGTAAGGATTTAGCTGCTCTGATTGAGTTAGGCAGGTCATTCCACCAGATGGGAACAGTTAATGAAAAAGTCAGTGAAAGTGATTTTGTGCCTCTTTGGGATGGTACAGTAATGCGTCGTTCACTTGCAAGCTTCTAGAGGGGGCATATAAGTCTGAAGTAATGAATTTAGGTATAGGGGTGCAGAGCCGGAGTTGGTTCTGTAGGCAAACATTAATGCCTTGAATTTAATGCGAGTAGCAATTGGTAGCCTAATATGCGCAAACAAGAACCCGGCGAGTCCGCTGATAACTTTATAACGGCCGTCAATAAGCTTGCAGAGCATTGTAATTTTGGACCCTTAAAAGACGAATTAATACGTGGGATCGAATTGTCGTTGGAATAAGAGACCTGTCACTTTCAGAAAAACTTCAGCTGGACTCCGACTTGACATTAAGCAGAGCTGTCAGTCAGGTGAAACAGAATGAGATGGTAAAACCGCATCAAGCTATTATGCGGGCCAGTACTCCACAGACTGATGAGAAGTGAAGTGTATGCAGTTTCGGGACCAGTAAAAAGAAAACAGACAACATATAACAGCAAACAACAAGCAGGATAAGTGACGAAACAGACAGAGAACGTACCAAACATGAGTAAATGTTCAAGGTGTGGCAGAATCCCCTCTCATGGTTGGAAAGAATGTCCAGCTAAGGATGGTGAATGCCGTAACTGCCACAGAAGGGGCAATTTTGCAGTAGTTTGACATTCCAGGCAACGGGTGTAGGAAGTGTTCGAACCGCAAGATATACAGGAGGATTCCCTTTATTTAGGTGAAGTAAAAGATCACAACACTGGATGTACACATACATAACAGAAAATGGGGTAAACATTTAATTCAAAATTGACAACGGTGCTGCGGGCACAGCCATCCCCACAAAATTATGACTACAGGTGGGACGGACCTTTGATGGAATCAAAGAAAACTGTACGGGCCCAATAACAAATGGCTACTAGTGGCAGGACAGATGATGTGCAAACTGGAAAGCAAAGACCTCTCAAACTGTTTTTGTAATTGATTCACTTTTCAGACCCCTTTGGGCCTGCCAGCTATCGAAGCATTACAGCTTGTTGAACTGATTGATGCAGTCGAATTAACTGAAGAAAGGTTAAAAAATAAATTTCCAAAAGTCCAAAATTCGCTTAAGTTGATGCTGTTCCATACGCACTCACTATCCCACGCAGAGTGCCAATTCCTTTGTAAAACAAAATTAAGGAAGAATTAAAGCGTATGGAAAGAATGGGGGTGATTATCAAGGATAGAGCAACCAATGGAATGGTGTGCTGGTATGGTGCCAGTTGTAAAGTAAAACGGAAAAATCTGAATATGCGTTGATTTAACCAAGTTAAATGAGGCAGTATGCAGAGAGCGCCATATTTTATCTTCTGTAGAGCAGTCATTGGCAAAGGTTAATGGTGTAACTATTTTTACCAAGCTGGATGCACGGTCTAGCTTTTGGCAGATACCACTGGCGAAAGAGTGCAGAGAACTCACAACATTTATTACACCATTTGGCCAATTCTGCTTTAACGTCCTACCCTTCGGCATCAACTTAGGCCCAGAATACTTCCAGAGATGCATGTCTCAGCTCCTAAATGGAATAACAGGAATAATCTGCCATGCTGATGTGTTAGTTTGTGGTAAGGATAAAGGCCAACATGACGAGTGACTAACTGAGGTTCTGTTAATACTTCAGAAACCAGGCTTAACTCTGAATGAGAAGTGCTCCTTTGCACAGTCTCAGCAAGTTTTGTTTGTGGTCCACAAAGTGAGTGCAGAACGAATAGCACTGGACCAAGAAAAGGTGAGGGCTATTGAAGAAATGACTACACCCCAAAATGTGGCAAATGTGAGACGTTTCCTGGGCATGGCCACATATATGAATAAGTTTGTTCCTCATTTCACTGATTATACAAAACCACTGCGTGATCTACTAGCCAAGCAGAATAGCTGGATATGGGGGCAGTTTGCAGCAAGCAGCTTTTGAAAAGATTAAATCTGACTTGGCGACAACCCAGGTGTTAGCACAGTACAAGCCTGATTCAAAAACAAATGTCCACAGATGCATCCTCATTTGGATTAGGAGCCATCCTTAGCCAAATGCAGAATGAGAAAGAATGGCGAACAGTGGCTTTTATTTCATGATCCCTGTCTGAGACAGAACAGAGATATGCTCAAGTTGAAAAGGAGGCTTTGGCAGTAACATGGGATTGTGAAAGAGTCCGCTCACACCTGATCGGCCTTCATTTTACTATAGAGACAGACCACAAACCATAGCTGGCCATTTTGGGAACAAAGGATGACTTGCCCCCCAGGATTCAAAGAATCCGTCTAAGACTCCTGAGATATAGACGGTTTCATCGGGCACACGCGCCCAGATCGAAGTAAACTTCCGGTCTGTGTTTGTATATCGGGCTGGTTAGCCGGCTAATAACAGTTAAAGTGATTATTAATGAAGTTGGGCTCAGGTTGTTGTGCTGTGGAATGTTTCACATTTATTTGTGGCGACCCACCACAATATCAAAACTTTTCCAAAAGGCTTTGTTGAATAAACATGAGCAAGTAATGCACATTTAAAAATCAAAACGAGACGCAGGTGTTTTTATATCACTGTATTTCTGAAGGAACACTGTCTTTAGAAAATGTTTTATGTCATTTTTATGTAATCTTTCGTGTAATATGCCTGATAAAGCAGCGTTTGTAAACTCTGTTTACAGCCGTTACCGGGCGAAACCTTCTAACGTTATTTCTCCCGCTTTTAAGTGTCTCCTGGTGGCAGAGAGTGAATAAGTTGCATTTATAATAAGTCCGTTCAAGTAGTTATCGCTGCATCTCAGTCCATCTGATTTACGAAGCAAAGATATTTTGCTTGTTATAAAAAACTGATCTACTCCAGAGGGACTGTTATTAATTCTATTTGAATGTCTACCGGAAGTTAAGTTAGGGCCACAAACACGCGCATGCGCAGTAACGTTTGTTTGTTGTTGCCAGTGAAACCGTCTATACATACAACATAGTGCATGTTCCAGGCAAGTTATTAGTTGATGCGGATGCACTGTCAAGAGCCCCTATAGTCGGAGAACTGTCAAGTGAAGAACTGGAAAGAGAAGCACAAATGTTTGTGGATGCGGTACATCACTGCTTGCCAGTGTCACAATCAAAGCTACAACAAATAGCAGATGAGCAGCAACATGACCGGAGCTGATGGCGCGATGCAAAATGGAGTGGCCAAGACAGGAGGAGCTAAAAAAAAGACATGAAACATTACTGGGTCTATCAAAGTGAGCTGCACATTGCAAATGGCCTCTTGATGAAGAGCCAAAGAGTGGTCATCCTAGATAGAGAATGCAGACAGAAATGTTAACGCGGCTGCATGAGGGACATATGGGAATATCCAAGTGTAGAGCTCGAGCACAGCAGTCAGTGTGGTGGTTGGGCCTAAGCTGTCAAATTTCAAAAATGGTGGCACAATGTGAGACATGTTTGAGACATCAACCCCAGCACACTGAACCTATGATACATCCCCGTTACCTGGACTGCCCTGGCAAAAACTGGGGGCTGATCTATTCTTCTAAAAAATAAGACCTACCTGCTAGTCATCGACTACTTTTCAAGGTACATTGAAATTGAGAAGATCCCCAGTACTACAGCTAAATGTGTAATACAAGCACTGAAGGCCATTTTCTCTAGGCATGGAGTACCAGCAACACTGATAAGTGATAATGGCCCACAATTTGTTTCTGCTGAGTTTTCACCCTTTCTGGCAGATTATGATTTTATTCATTTAACCAGCAGCCCATATTTTAGCCAAAGCAATGAGGAGGCAGAAAGGGCAGTGAAAACAATTAAGACAAACACTGAACTTTAACAGAGACACAGAGCAACTGTGAGGCCTGAGTTGAAACCAAGAAAAGCAGTATGGATCTCTAAATCACAACCAGCAACGGTGCTTACCAAAGCAAATACACCAAGGTCCTACATAGTTCAGGCAGGAACAGAGCAACTAAGGAGAAACAAAGCCCACCTTAACCCTCAACCAGAGCACTCTGCACAAGCACCAGAGACCCCAAGGACCCAGAGGGAAACTACAATGGTTCAACCAGTGCCTTTGGTTGAAATGCCAGAGACTATGGTGCATAGGAGATATGAAGAAGGGGAGCATGTGCCTGAAACAAGAACAGAGAGAGTACATACTGAAAAAGAAAGAGTGCCTCCAAGAAGACAAATGAAGCGACCAAATTGGCTTAGAGACTGTTGTTCATTGAGCTAAGCATTATAAAGAAAATAATAGTCATGTTATTCTAGAATGTTTAATATGTTTGTTCACTTGTTCTCAGGAAATATGGTTACAAAGATGTTCAACTGTTAAGGTTGCCCCTGAGGAGGGGAGATGAAGTAGATGTCCCAAAAGGGGGCCCATTGGCGGGTGGGGCATAAACAGGACAAGTTAAGTAAACCCAGTCTATTGCATCAAGCTGTGTGTCATTGATTATTACATACAGCACCTGGTATTCCCAGGCGGTCTCCCATCCAAGTACTAACCAGGCCCAACCCTGCTTAGCTTCAGAGATCGAGTGTGCTTTTTATAAAAAAAAAAAATGTATTCATAGACATTCAACAAATACATGCATAATTATCCAGGCATATTTATCTCATATTCTTTGAAACATTGCAGAACTCTTTCATCATTCCCAGTAATTATTTTTTAAAACCTCTCGGTTTGCCCATTCATACTTAAATATTCATACAGGCTCTGTTTATGTCCTTCCAACTTCCTTCTAAAAAAAACAACATATTAATATTACCTTGTTTTACTTTCATGGCATTACGTTTTCCCATATTGCAAACCTTGCCACATTCAAAATTGATGCAAAGTTGACAATATATTTATTTTTCCCTCTTCCCTTTTAATCCCAATTTTGAAAAAAACTTCCATTCCGGTTGCTAAATTTTTTTTTCTCCCAAAATTCCTTCTAGAAATATTTTATTTTCTCATAAAATCTTGAAGATTCAAACACAATAAGAACAAATGTAACAAGCCTTCATCTTCCTTGTCACAGACACCACATCTTGCATTCTCTGCAATCCTCATTTTACATAATCTCATTTTTGTATAAATTATATTGTCTTAAGAGAAAATTAAAATTCTCCATCATTGGATCCATGTACCTTATTCTTAAATTCTTCCAAATATTATAAGCTTCAGTCCCTAGGAATAACCTGTTCCAAAAACCATTTGCTATTGGTTGAACAAAAACCATAATTCTAAAAAAAATATAAAGCCATTTTGAAGAACATGATTAAATTAATATTCTACTCTAGCTTTCTCTTAAAATCACCTCTACCTTTCCAACTCCCTCATATTTTTTTATTCCTTCTATCCATTCTTTTGGGATTGCCCACTCCGCTCAATTTAATCTATTATGCCTTGCAATGGTATAAAGCCATCTATAACCTCATAAAAAATATCTCTAACTTTAATTATTCCTGCCGCAATCCATTTTTTTAAATATAATTCCTTGTCTTCATATAGACTATTGTAATTTAAAAATAATGGATGATTCAAAAACTCATTCATTCCTTCTGGTTTATACATAACTGTCGGTAAGAATTCTTTCCAAGCCCCTATAACTTCTCTGTAGAATTCTGATATATCTTTTAAAATGTTCTTTTAATTTCATTCATATTATTCCCTCACCCATATTAAGACCTCCACACTTGTTTAAAAAATACTTAATTCCCTCCTTCCACTCTTGTTTATTATCAGTTTTTAAAAATGTCTTCATTATCTTAACCCTTAAACTCTTCATTCGTATGCCAGGATCCAACAAACCCAAACCTCCATCCTCAACCGGTCCTATCATTGTGTCATATGCAATCTTTGCCCCCCCATATAAAGTTTAAAACACACCTTCTCAATCTTTTATAAACCCAAATTGGTAATGAAGTAACCTCTAATGCATACCACATTATTGAAAGCATCAAAGCATTCACAACCAACATTTTGCCTCTTAAATTCAACACTCATTGTCTCAAGTCAACTTTCTCTCCATTCCACCTGAAATCTCATCCCATATTATGTCTCTCGTTTTCTTTTCATCTTTCCCAATTCTAATTCCTAAAATGTTCATGTTTTCAGTCTCTTCTTTAAATTTTAAGTAGCCAGGTAATTGTTTTGCAGCCCCTATTCTCATTACTACAGTTTTGTATATATTTTTTACTCCTGAACCTCTACAATATTTTTTTTTATTTTTCCCATAGCCTCTTCAATATTCTCAGTATCCTTTACAATCAAAGTTGTATCATCCGCATATTTTTATTCTTTTTTTTCTCTCCCTCCAAAAAAAACTCTTTTTATATTTTCCTTTTCTGCAACTGCCAAACCTAAGGGTACCGCAACAATACTATATAAGGTAAGATTTCTTTATTTGTCACATAATAAATTATACAGGGTAGAATTAGAAGTGAAATGAGCCATCAACCTGTCCATACATAACATACATATATGACAAGGGGGTAGACAGGGGGTACAGCATAACACGAGGAAGGTGAGGAGAAAAAAAATAACCCCCAGACTATGCTCCTTGGGGAGTACAGTGTGAGAACAGGAAAAACACCTCAGCAACAAGCACATACACCATAGACACACGACTTTGCAACAGGGGAAGTAATCCAGCTCCAGCAAGCAGCCATCCGGTCCTGCAGCCATTCTCGGCGCTGGTCACAGACCCGCTTGTCAGGCTGGCGGTTCAAAGCGACGGAGGCGAGGGATCGGGGGTGGGGAGGTGAATGCATATCTTTATATATGTGTGTATGTGTAATAGTTTGTAATCAGCAGGTGTCTGTACAATGGGGGAGGAACGCAAGAGCGTCTCACTGCAGTGCTCTTCCCAGGGTTGATTTTCCAGCAGCAGCCTTGGCCGAGGCTGGTACAGAGGAGCCAAAAAAGATAAAATTGCGATTGTTTAGTCTTGGGGCGAGTAACCGCATTCCAATTCCACGGCTACTCTCTTTGTCCATTCTGGTCTCCAACACCATCAATTTTCCTTTGCAAAGCCGTAAACTTATCCATGATAGAATCCATGTTACGGTTAATAGTCTCAGTCTCAAAGCTGACCGCTCTTCCCACTGCTTCAATCATGACGGGCAGCCTTGTGAGGCTTTGGACAGCTGTTCCCGTTTTCTGAATTCTTCGATAACCCAGGGCAAAGCCTAATCCAATCAGCAGAAGACCTGTTATCATGGTTCCGAATAGGTAGATATCTTCAATGTCCTCCACGGAAAGAGCCGCTAGACACACGATCCGCCACCTCTCCCACATGTCCATCGTGTAGCCAGCTGTGAACGTTCTGTCCGGGCAGTCAGGTTCTCCCGAACCCAAGCTTCTCGTCGAGAAGAGGGTGTCAATTGCATTGAGAGACCAGTTGATCAAATCCATAATTTTTCAGTTTGGAGTGCAGTGCAGAGAGAGTCTCTCAATAGATGAGACGAGACAAAGAGCAAGCAGGGAAAATGAGGGTGAGGACGGGGAGTGAAAAATGCGACCGCCTCCGTTGAGTGCCAAAGAAGAGAGTGTAATGAAGGTAATAATGCAGATAGGGGACATCTCTGTCTTATTGACCTTGTTACGGCAAAAGCATCTGTCACAAAGCCATTACACTTTACAAAACTAATTGATTCTTTATATAAAGTACTAATCCATTTATATAAAAATCCCAAAAACAATTTTCTATAAAAGTTCAAATGAATAATCATGCTCCACCCTACGGAAGGCTTTTTCTAAATGTAAACCAACCATATATCCTTTTTTATTACCTATCATATAATTTATTTTATCTCTTATTATTTACCGTATTTGTAATTTCCCTTCATATAATTGAATACGCCTGATTCGTTGTTATTATTCCTGGTAAGAGCTTCTTTGATCGATTTGCCAAAACTTTGGCTAAGATTTAAAAAATCTGTATTTAACATTAATATAGGCCTATAGTTCTTTAGATTTGCTGAATCACCTCTTTTCTTAAATTTGTTTCACCATTCCTACTCTCATCAATCGGCTTGTTTTCTTTTATCATGTATTTTCTAATATACTTCTTTTAAAACCGGTATTAATATGTTCTTAAAAGCTTTATAAAACTCGCTAGTCAATCCATCTGCTCCCGGATTTTACCCCTTATTCAACTGCGATATTGCGACCTCCATTTCTTCATATAAAATGTCCATATCACACATTTCTTTATCCTCCTTAGTTACTTTTGTTTTTACTCTACTTAGTAAAACTCCTATTT
The DNA here is from genome assembly GCA_027564155.1 of Gymnocypris eckloni scoliostomus. Lineage (NCBI taxonomy): Eukaryota > Metazoa > Chordata > Actinopteri > Cypriniformes > Cyprinidae > Gymnocypris > Gymnocypris eckloni. The sequence continues at coordinate 31,758,955 of CM050428.1, forward strand.
TTCTTGCGTCCCTTCCCTTTTAAAGAGACGTTCATAAAACTCTTACACTTTCCAATATCTCTTTAATTCCCTTTTACTCCCATCTTGTTTTAAAACCTCCTTTATTGTATCAGCCTTTTGTCTATTTTCCTCTAAACTAAAAAATTATTTTGTGCACCTTTCCCTTTTATTACATATTTTTTATGCTCCTAATAATAGCTCCTTTACATTTTCCTTTTTCAATCTCCTTTAATCTATTCTCATACATTAAACTACTTGCTATATCCCCTTTCTCTTTTTGTAATTCTTCCTTTAAAACATTTCTAACCATTTGCAATTCTTTCCTCTTCGCCTTTTCTATCAAAACACTATACCTTATTGAATATTTTTTTTATCTCATACTTTACGTTATCCCACCATAACCTTTTATCTTCTTCATACATTCTATTCTTTCTCTTTCATTATTTCTCCCATCTTCATTTTATAGCCTTCATCTTTTAAAAGCTCATTATTTAAACACCATACTCGCTGTCCTCTCTCTACCTCATTCATATGTACCATTAACATCCCATGATCACTTAAGGAAGTCATCTTGTAATATATCTTATCAATCCTCCTCTCCATGTTCCTTGTAATCAACATAAAATCTATTCTACTTTGCTTCATTTTATTTTTCACCAATTGTCTTAATCTTTTATACCCTCATTCCTCTCTCTCCATATATCTATTAAATCATAATTATCCATTACTTTGAGCAATTCTTCCCTCCCACTATCTCTTTTATAAACCATGTCATTTGCTATATCCAACCTACTAAGAACTGTATTGAAATCGCCCATTAAAATAATATTTTTCCATCTGACCATTTAAATTATTAAAAAACATTTTTCTTTTCAGCTTCTGAATTTGGTGCATGTACATTACACACAAACACATTTTCCCCTCTAATAACCATTTTCACAATAATGCATTTTCCTTCATTATCCCGATATATGATTTCAACATCACTCATATTTATTTTACATAAAACTGCAACTCCTTTTCCATTCCTCATTTCCATTTTATCTCTCCAAAATATTTCTTGCAATAATATTACATCAGCTTTTTGCATAATTCTTTCACTTTTCCGAAATTATCCACACTTGTTAATCACCTCACATTAATTGAAACAATACATAGAGCCATTAAAAACAACACTTTAATGTTTGATTCATTCCTTCTCCATTAAAACGCCATCTTCATTTGTACGAAGTTCATTCTCCTCCTCTGTCCTCTTCCCCTACTTTTTTCTACATTTGGTTTAGCATCCAATATTCCTCTTTTCATTCCCCTCTTCAGCTCAATTTATTTCAATGCATTCTTCCACTTGCACCTTCTCCTTTTTATTCTCCTGCCTCTCTTTGATTGTATCATCCCCTGGAACCCCCCCCAACCTTCTACCATATTTCCCACCATCTCAACCCCCTCTCCTCCCTCCAACTTTTTATCACCGGCCTTTTCCTGCTCATGTCTTTTACGGTCATCAACGTCTTTCACAGACCCATCCTCCTCTTCCTCGTCATTGACCATGTTCATCATTTCCATATTAATCTCGGGTTCACCATTTTCAGTTTCCTCATTTATCTCTTCTTCATGTTCACTTTCACAGTCACACCTCATAAATGCTTTGCCACAATCAGGACTTTATCAGCTTTACAGTATTTTTCTAAATGTCCTTGCTCGTAGCATTTAAAATCATGTGTAATGCCAGCTAGGCATTAAGACACACACGCAAAGATAAAAAAACAGCACAGTGTTAATTACTTTTCATCCTTTCACTGCAAGAATTGAGATGGTTACCTGATCTATGTCACTAACTCTTGCACAACCTCAGAGCCCCTCCTTCTCCTCGTCGAGAAGCTCCAGCGCGTGCCCTTTTTTCGTTGGGAGACAAGACTCAAGCCGGCATAGATGAGTTCCAAAAGGAAACTCGTGGCTATGGGAACTTTGTACTCAAAGAAACTATATATATATATATATATATATATATTAGTAATGTTGTACTCTGCCTTTCATATGCTTGGTGTGATTTATTTAGGATGTGTTAATCTGTGCCTTAACCTGTATAGTGGAACCAAAGCCATTTTTCTTAACCTATTATTGTTCCCTGTAAGGTTATAGCATGTTTAGATTTATTTGGACGGTTACGAAACATTATGAATCAGTGACGTGACAGACTTGGTGATATTATAAATGGGTAAAAGTGATAAGAGTTTAATACTTATGTAAAGTGTTATTTTTCGTCACATGGAAGAATCACTGTGGTCTGCCCCAAAAGACATGGGCGGGGCTCTGCCCCACAAGAACAATCTGATTGGAAGAAGCACAGGGGGCGTACTGAAATCCGTCTATTTAAAACTGAACACCACATTTGGAACGCTCATTCTCCTCGCTCTTCAATGTGCTTGCTTGCGGATCCGGAAGCTTCAGTCGCGCTGGACCCTCGCCTTAACATCGGGCTGAGAAAACGAGCTAAGTGAATTCAAGACTTCGTAACAGCCGTAACACCTCAAAGTCAGCAGACCAACAACGCCTTCCATTTAACACAGAACAAAGACCGCCAATCGCAAGAGAGAGCTTCCCGGTGACGTCACGCAGGCGAAACTCCAGCATCGGAGATATCCGTGAAGACACGAAGGAACCACGTGAAACAAGGATGAAACAAGAGATTCGGCCTGATGAATGAACGCAAGTAAACAAACAGAGTCTCTATTTTTACTGAAACTGGTGAATCGATCTGTACGCAGAAACATAGCAGAGTTATGTTCGTGATCTTCTCATAAGTTACAGTTAGGAAATAGAAAATAGTGCTAAAAAATACTTTATCCTAACGTTAACAGTAGAGTTATGAATGTGTGTGTGTGTGAGTATGTTATGTGTTTCTCTGTGTTTTATTAAGTTAGTCCATGTATCGTAGAATAGCAGTTAGTAAATAAACCTTGCTTCATTTGATAAAGAATGATGTCTCGTGGATGATTTTCAAGTTCAAAATATTTGTCCAGATTTACGTTACCTAGCTCAAATCTGAGAAAGAAGATTGCTAATGTCGTTTTATTGTATCGGTGGCCACGAGGCAAGATAAACGAAATTGATAAAGATATACTGATGTTAATGATCGCTGGACAAATCATTAATACAGTATAAATCATAAGTTAAAATTAATATCATTTAATCAAAGCAATATTGTTTTAATAAATTATTCCCCAGAGCTGAAATAATAGCTTCGTTACAGATAATGGTGGAGGATGCGGGCATTAGATTAACTTGAAAATTAATAAAACATCCATAAGAGTCAATTTGTGTATTGTTCCATTTTTATCCAGAAGAATGGAGTGAATACAGAAACTAGGATTGTTTGTGATACTGTATTCTTGTTTACGGTGCGTTTGAATGAAAGATGAATTATTGTTAAGAAGAAATGAACTGCAGTAAATAATTCATATTCGTCTATTAAGACAAGAAGTCGCTCTAACAGCGCATGAGAGGCAAATGAGCGTGTTCCTCATTTCTCTCTTTAAGGCCTTTGTGGTAATGATTTGTTAATGCATGTTCCACTTCCAAACGCATGCTATTAAAAATCTCCGGCTGGAAAACATTAAAGTATCTAATTAATGATTCTCGGCCACTATTTGATTCACACGAGTTAAATCAAGACACAGGGCTCAGAGAAAAGGAGTGGCCAAATGCGGTCTGACGGGAGAAGTTTGTGTTCGGGCCAGAAATTGTTATTTAATTCACAAGTAAATAGGGTGGAACCTATTAACTTGGTTTGATGATGTTAATGACATGGAGACATGAGTGACAGGTTACGCTAGGATCCAAAATTAGTGATTTGGAAGCTGTAATTTAATTTCATCATTAATTGCGAATTTAACAATTCTAATTACATTTAATAATTAATTACACTTCCAGTTTACATATTGCAACAGTATTGGTTTATCAACTCAATAGTAAATTGCTCTTGTAATTCTAATCCTTATCGATCCTACCAATTTGAATGATAACATCATTCAATTTTTTATTAGAAACAAGTTCTAATTTTAATTATATTTTCAGTCATTCATTACAGTCTGGCTCTACCGGTTAGGCCTTACTTCATCTCCTTAGGTGATCTGATTAACTCAGCAATTTTAATAAGGTTTACTTAGGCCTGAGAGTAGATAGTGCTCCCTCTAGTGTTGGGTTGGTGAAGTGACAGTGGCACCACAGAAGCAATGTCATTTCTCACCAAGCTTAGGGTATAAGGATGTTAACCTTCTAATTAGAAAACCTCAAAAGGGAAATCAAGGTTTCCTCAACTTAGGTCAGTTTGTTTTATCCTGTAAAACAGCAAAACCAGCCCCCTAAGTGAATCGACTAAACAGTGCCACCACGCTGCCACCCTTTTTATTAGTCCTGACATTGGGAGCAAGCCCTCACTTTTCCTCTCCTCTTCTCTTTCATTCCTGCTGCTATCTTCTAATTTGACTACTGCTACTGTTCACTTAGACCATGCCTATGAGAAGATCATGAGCAGAGAATTGCACAATATAACAGGTATTTTTTTTAAACTTGAGAACTACGTTCAAAACTGTTTGCTATTTACCTTCCTCTATTGTGAAATCCTACCCCTCCAAGTGAAAGCAGGTCAATGAGAAGATGGGCATCGCCAAAAAATTAAGCACTCACGAGAGACACGCTAACAAGCGTTGTGGTGTAAATTTAGCCATTTAAGGGACCAGTAATGTCATTGCTACTGTTTCCCTCCATCCAGGAGAAAAATTTTAATCGCAATCAGTCCAATTACAAAAGAGAAAACCCGTTTACAATCCTCTGACTAGAAGCGTCCTTTTAAATCAGACTTAACAAAAAAAACGACAAGAGGAAAATCTGCTACCAGAAAAGAGATATTTTGTTAGTTATTCTCCTTCACCTTCACCTTTGTATTAGACTGACCTCCTTCCTTGAAAACAAGGAGACTTTCTCTTACAAGAAAAGGTAAAGCATCCAATTATTACCTCTGTGTACTCCTTCTGTTGGTGTCCTTTCCTTTCTCTGTTTCCCAGCTGTGCTACCTTTTATGTGTGCTCAATAATTTCTCCGCAGAGACTGCAAATTAGAAGCAACCCACCAGAGGATCAGTCGCAGAGAAGCACACTCAACATTAGCATACACAACATTACCATACACTACACTTTGCACATTTACACCCCTGTCTTGCTTTGTTTTGTTTTGCTTTGTTTCCCATTCAAGGTCTGTGTCAGTTCGGTTCGAGATCGCCCTCACCCCGCCAGAACATGTCTCACAAAACAAAACATGTCTGTCACTGGGAAGATCTGGAAACATGGCTAAGTGTTGCGACAAACAGCCTCCTCCCTAAGGCTGCTGAGACACTCAAACATCAGACACCAGACCAGCTGGATGACAACATAAGCCTTATGGGACAAGATCCAAGTCAAAGCTACAGTCACAAAGAACTAGCCAAGATCACCGGCTCCTTAAGTCACACACTCATCGTTACCCTCGAGTCAAGCGACAAGCACGCTGCACAATGCCAGCAGGAGCTGACAAGCGCACAACGATGCATAGAGCAGCTGGAACGTGAAGCTCAGGAACGACAGGAAGGGACCGATGAGGTGGAACAAGGCACTGAGGAGGAGATCAACAGGCTACAAGAGAATCTAGCAGCTACCTGCCATGAAATGGAGCAAATCAAAGAGGACTACGCCAATCGTGCTGACAAGCTACAGTATGCAGAGCAGCTACTGGAGAAGGCAAAGGCTGACTTAAGGGACAAAAACAGCAGAATCAAAGTCCTTGAAGCTCACCTGGATGGGTCAAGAAAAGAGATCAGCCGCCTAACACGACAGCTTGACTACTTCAAAGAGGAGTATGAAAGTTTCCAAGAGGAACTCAAGCACGCTTATAAATTACGCTATGAGCCGTCAAGGACAGGACGTGCACCGATCGCACCCCTGCCAAGCAGGACCAGGTCACCTGTTCCTGGACTGACACGTGAGCAAAAGACGGAGGGGGTGGTGTTAAAACATTCACCAGCGCCCTCTGAAGAACTTTATATCACGACAAAGCCAAAAGAATCTGCTGCAGCCAGCCGCAGATCGTCGCACGGCTTGGACCTAAAAGACCTTGACAAGCTCGCAGAAACATTGGCAAATTCAACCCCAGCGTGCCAAACAGCCAAAATGTCCAAGCTTATCTACAAGATATTGTTTTCCATCTGGAAATGTGACCTGCTACGGACAAATATAAACTCCATTTACTCTGAATGACATCCAGTCCTGAAGTGCGCAGCTTCCTTGACCGGCAGATTGCTAACACAAAGACTGATTATCAACTGCTTCAAAAAGCCCTCATTAAAGAGTTCGCCGACCCTGAGTCCGATCAAGGCTTAGTGGCTACCCTGGAGACGAGACAAGGACATCACAAACCTCCTCAAGCTTACTACAGTCGACTCATACAAGCATACTTTGGAACCCGCAATGAATCTGACATGGAAGATGAACTGAACTTTAAAACTCTCTTCCTGAAGAACCTTCATCCTGGCATAAGCCAACATCTTGGCGTGCTCGCATGTCCACAAACAATGAACACACAGCAGTTGCGACACTTGGTTCAGAAAGCCTACGGTAAACAAAAGAAGGCCTCAGAAAAGAGCGCCAGAACCCCAGCAGTTCTTGACTTCAACACTTAGTCATTGACTGGCTCTAGAGGGCACCCACTGCCAAGACCGTGCTAAGCCGACACACAGAGAGTGGAATGCACCCCTGTCCAACAGAGAACGAGACTCACACACTGGCACCCGACCTAAACAGAGATATGACCGCTGGGATGGACCGTGTGGATGACAACGCTCACCTGGACGACACTGGGAATGAAGTCATGGGAGAAAGCAAGGCCTCATGAGTCAATGGGCGAGATCGTGGAACCAGCAAAGCTCGTTTGGAAACTCAAGAGAAAATCTCATGGGAATTCAATGGAAACTCCAAGGGAAAGCAACAAACTCACCCTGGAGCAATCAGCCCAAGGAATCGACGAAAGAATTCATCAAGATTCCAAACTGACCGAGCTCAAACTGAATCCACACAAGAACAAAAGAAACCACCGTACTTCGACTCACAAAAGCTGATGGAAATGATGATGAAAGAGTTCTTCCAACGAAAAGAGGATCGGAAGTGGGAAAAGAAAGAGAAACCAGATTCTGCCTGACTAGCTGTCGGACGAGAAGGCAGCGACAAGCTGAACAAATCAGCCACAGAAAACAGCACTGCTTCATCTCACTCTGAGGACAGTAAAGACCCTAACTTCAGAGGGACACGAAACCCCACCTGAAAACCCAGCAACAGGGTTAAACACTAACTCAACACCCAATACTCCAGATCACAGCAGCGTCCAACAAACACCTGCTGATGAAACCCCTCAAGTTCCTGAAAGTGCTGTCTTAGTCATCTGCCACTCCTCCGAAGAACACCAGATCAGCTCTGATATCCTAAACGTTTCCTCCCAAATTCCAGTTCCTCAACTCCTAGGCGATCTCATTGAAAAAGGTATAGCAAGAAAGTTTTACCTTCCATCATCAAATGACACATCAGAGTCGAAGCCTTTCTCGATACTTGAGCCGACATCACTCTAATGTATACAGAACTTCTCCAAGAAGTCCAAGAAAGAACGAAGAGGACTAATGGAATCCTCAAGCTCCAAAGGTGCGAACTAAATATCCTAGCATACTCCCATACGGGCCTACAACTAAAACATGTGGCCCCAATTCATCTAACAGTGGGACCCATGGACCTCGTCCATCCACTATACGTGTCAACACTCAAACACTCTCACTCCTCATAAATCGCTTCAAACCTCTAATAGACTTCAAGCACCTAAAGATTTGGACACAAGTCCGTGAGCCTCTGCCCTGCCAGTCATTAGACTCCAACGAGTCACAGTGTCAAGTCATAGACATCGCCCCTAAGTCAATGATCGATGATGCAGTCGCAAAGCCAGGATCTGGACCAAGCACAAACAGCAAGGACCCTTTCCTCTGCTCACTGCAGGAGCCTGAACCAAACACAGGCCCCCTTCAAATTATTACTGCGATAGATGTTCAAGGCACATCAGTGTCCGACAGCACTAGCCCTGTGGGCAGAGAACTCAGCCATCAGCCTGAAGCTATTCAGAACACTGAAGCAAAGACATCAGTCTACCGCGTCTCAACACAGCCTGCGACAGAATCACCTAAACAGGTGACCATCGGGGCCCAAAGCCCCTCAAATGACCAAACTGATGCCCTCACCAAAGCAGCTGCATTACATGGAGAGTCCTGGACATTTCATGCCCTCTCACCCAACCCTTCGGTGGCAGCAGTAACCCGCCGCCAGCACGCCAATGGCGCGCCAGTACATTTAGTAATTTTTACATTTAGTCATATTGCAGATGCTTTTATCCAAAGCGACTTACAATTGGGAATACATAAAGTGATTAATCTTGAAGAGGCAAACAACAGTACACTACAGCTTTGCCCGACCAAGGCAGAATGCTCCCCATTGCCTGTCAAGGAATTTCCTATCTCACTGGACAGGACCCCATGAGATTGTAGACAAGTTCTCACCTGTTGCCTATCAAATCAAACAAGGCGCAGCGAGCCAGTCCTTGATGGGTCCATCGAAACCAGATAAAGAGGCACCAGGGCTCCAGCCGACAGGAAAGGGGAAAATCAAACCCACTGACACAGACCTACAACCATATGCTCTACACCACACAAACATAAGTACTGTCATTTTAGGAAAACATGTAGCAATCATGCTTAGACACAACCCATACTCTCTCCTCGACAGGACTGCTAGGACCAATCTCTAGTAAAGAGAAGTTACTCCACGTGAGACACTCATTTGCTTTCTCACCTCATTCGCTGTCCTTGTCTCTTCGTTGTTTTTGGTTTTATTTCTCTCGTGTCTCACTTTGTTTTCCTTTTCCCTCTCTCACTATTATCAACTTTACCCTCTAGCCCCTCATCAGGGAACTCCCTTAACAAATCCTTGAATCAGGTCCTGAAATTGAGATCGACTCCCTTCAGTAGAGTCATCGTAACTCGTTGTGAGAACCGTTGCCAACCGATCGAGGCCACCGCCAAAAATCATGACCGACATGATGCGCAATGTAAGTTCCTTGATCGACAACTTAGCCATGAATAGGATTCCACGCTCGTGATACCTCTTAGCCTTGTCCAAGCGTCTAACCCCACTGCGGGCCCGCTAGTCTCATCAAACTCATCTCGCCCTTCCTCTGTAGCGGTAATCCCATATCGCATACCGGAAGCAGGCGACTTGGCGTTCCTCTCAGTTTGCCCATTATCGGCGCTAATAATATTTACCGGCTTAAAGGCGTTGTGATTGTGGGATTTTGGCAAGGGAACACCTATGTCAAAATCCACACTCCTGAGAGTTGTTTCGTATCATGATAACAATGAGCAGTTGTATCTGGCCCCAAACCTAAAGATGTGCAAGCTCACTAAGGACATTCTTCCTCTGCCCGAGTAAACCCTTCGTATGCAACAATACAGAGGGCATCTGCGGCCTAGAATCCATTAGACCTGACAGTAGCTGCCCGAAGCAACACCACGTTCTCAAGTTGAGGTAGCAAGCGAAATCTTGAGAAACCGATGGCTGGTCAACACCCCAGCACAAACAGCTACCCTCACATACGATCAACACGCGCACATTCGTTTGCCCAACCAAACTTCATGGATCACTGTCCCTAAGGGCTCAATCCTCCATATTGACGAGTTTGCATTGTATCACCTTACCGACGATGAGTATCAGGCTGAAATCGAAATTGCACCCTTCTTCAAACAGCATTCCTTTGTCCTCGATCCAGAATTGGAAGAAAGGATCAAGGAGGAAGGATAACTTATTGATTTGACACCTGTTGACACAGCTTTGTCGCTCGCCTTCCGCCTGCTGGCGCGCCAATTATTCAGTCTTGGTCTGCCAAGTGCTTTGCTTCTCTACTATCGTAGGATATGTTGTGACTTTGACACTGGCCTTCCTCCTACACAAGCAAGTGAAGGTGAACTAATATATATATATATATATATATATATATATATATATATATATATATATATATATATATTAGTAATGTTGTACTCTCCCTTTCATATGCTTGGTGTGATTTATTTAGGATGTGTTAATCTGTGCCTTAACCTGTATAGTGGAACCGATGCCATTTTTCTTAACCTATTACTGTTCCCTGTAAGGTTATAGCGTGTTTAGATTTATATGGACGGTCACGAAACATTATGAATCAGTGACGTGACAGAATTGGTGATATTATAAATGGGTAAACGTGATAAGAGTTTAATACTTATGTAAAGTGTTATTTTTCATCACATGGAAGAATCACTGTGGTCTGCCTCAAAAGACATGGGCGGGGCTCCGCTCCATCAAGAACAATCTGATTGGAAGAAGCCCAGGGGGAGTACTGAAATCCGTCTATTTAAAACTGAACACCACGTTTGGAACGCTCTCTTTCTCCTCGCTCCTCAACGTGCTCGCTCACGGATGATCCGGAAGCTTTGGTCGCACTGGACCCTCACCTTAACATCAGGCTGAGAAAAGCGAGCTAAGCGAATTCAAGGCTTTGTAACAGCCATAACACCTCAAAGCCAGCAGACCAACAACGCCTTCCATCTAACTAAGAACAAAGACCGCTAATCGCAGCGAGAGCTTCCGGTGACATTACGCGGCGAAATTCAAGCATCGGAGATATCCGTGGAAAACCACAGAAGGAACCACGTGGGGCCGAAACAAGAGATTCGCCCTGCTGAATGAGCATAAGTAACCAAACATAGTCTCTAGTCTTACTGAAACTGGTGAATTGATCTGTGCATAGAAACATAGCAAAGTTATGTTTGTTATCTTCTCATAAGTTACAGTTATGAGATAGAAAAGAGTGTTAGAAAATACTTTCTCTAACGTTAACCATAGATTTATGAATGTGTGTGTGTGTGTATGTTATGTGTTTGTCTGTGTTTTTATTAAGTTAGTCCATGTATCGTAGAATAGCAGTTAGTAAATAAACCTTGTTTCATTTGATAAAGAATTAAGTCTCGTGGATGATTTTCAAGTTCAAACTATTTGTCCAGATTTCGTTACCTAGCTCAAATCTGAGAAAGAAGATTGCTGTCGTTTTATTGTCTCGGTGGCCACGAGGCACGAGAAAGCAAGGTAAAGATATACTGATGTTAATGATCGCTGGACGAATCGTTAATACAGTATAAATCATAAGTTAAAGATTAATATCACTTTAATCAAAGCAATATTGAATCTTTAATAAATTATTCCCCAGAGCTGAAATAATATCTTCATAGAATTGTTACACAGGACAGTCCCTAAAAATGTCCTGGCTGCATACACATGCAACAAAGTTTTTCTTGTCTATCATGGATGACCCTAAAATACTGGCGCCTTCTGCCGTTTCAAATTGTGCTCTATAGGGCAGTGATTTTACCTCCTTAGGAAATTTTACTTTCACATACCTCGTTCCATCGGCAATGTTCGTTCCAGGATACACTCTTCTCTTTATTTTGGTCATTGGAGTGACTCCCCAAAACCTCAATTTATTCTCGATCACTTCATCTTCCAAATATGCCGGCAGATGAAGAAAATATACAATATGCTCCTTTACCTCCAACCTCCTTGAAGAATTGACCTTTTATTTCCATCCCATCCAGCAACACCTCATGAGTTCCATATCTTCCACGGTTAACTCATATTCGTCCCCATACTTTGGTCTCACAGCCAGCAATTTGCCCAATCCAAGAGTCTCAGATTCTACTTTGATGATGTCCTTAGCTTTTACCTCCTTATTTCCCATCAAATTAATCACCACTGTCGCTTCTTTCAGATAATCAACTAATTTCTTGAAGCTCTTTTGTCCTTCGTGATCCATGTTTACACCACTCAGCTTTCTTGCTGCTTTATCTGCTCCGTTTCACCCCAACCGTTCATCCAATCCACCTGCCATTGTTTGGTCTTTGCCATGTGGTCCGTCCATAGTTCTAACCAAAACAAACAAAGACTCGCCTCCCAAGCAGATCAACTTCTTGGAGCTTAAACATGGGCTTTATCAATCAAAACCAAATCTTCTCCCACAATAATAGCACAAATTAAATAAAGCTTTTAGAAGAGCCTTTCTCTTCTGTCTGAAATCACACACACCTTCACAATTGCTCTCTAGCACCCTCAGGCTGGTGTGGCCGTGAGCGAGTAAAGCACTTGAGAATTTGTTTTGTTGAATTCTTGAAATTTGAACTTGATATGTAAAGGGTACATCTATGTAGTTTACAAAAAAGCCTGTCTATCGGCCCCTGGAGGAGAAAGGAAGAATGACGAGGCTGAGCTGTCTTTTATTACACGAAAGCAGAAAGGCACAGAGAAAGCATAAGACAAAAAGAAGCAGCAATCAGTTTAAAAGGGTAAGGAGAAAGCATGAATGCTGAGGCTTGTAGAAGTGTGTTAGCTGCCCTGTGAAGGAAAAGCAAAAGCTTACAGCACCTGGTATTCCCAGGCGGTCTCCCATCCAAGTACTAACCAGGCCCGACCCTGCTTAGCTTCCGAGATCGGACGAGATCGGGCGTGCTTTTTTTTTTTTATTTTTTTTTATTGTTTTAAACATCCATTTTTACATGTTCATACAATCAATAACCACAAACCAAAAAAACTAAAAACCATCATTATGAGGCATGACAATATGCTTTTGTATAAAAATACACACAACATCTTCTGTAAAAATGTTATAAAAATTCCAAACCTTGTTTTCTAATGTAAAATAGTTATACAATATTTGGACATAATCCTCAACCATACCTTTAAAGAGTAACCACAAGTTTAAAATAAAATCCCTGTTTTTAGCCACATTTCTTCTTTTCCAAACTGCCTTTTTTGCCAAAATTAAAAATAGATTAATAAGTTTTTTATTTGCATTATTCTCTCTCAATCCTAGCAAAAAAATAATCTCCCAGTTCAAATCATCCTTTTTATCTCTTAAAGCATTAATTATCTCTTTTAGTTCTTTAAAAAAAGGTGTCAATTTTTCACAGAATAAAAATAAGTGTAAAAAACCTTCATCATCCTTTTTACACACTTTGCACTGGGCATTTGTTTCCTTTTGCATTGCACACAGTCTCATTTCAGTAAAAAGCACATTATGTCTTATAAAATAATCAAAACATTCTAGATCCACATCTAACCATTGCCATTTCCTGTCCTTCCAAATATCCGTCTCTTCCATTTCATTAAAATGCCTTGTTCAAAATTGATTAGCAACAGGTTTTTTTTAAAAACTGAATTTCTGAAAAAAAACAGAAACATTTTCACAGTGCCCAAGTTAAAGTCAATCCACTTATCTTTACATTTTAAAACCACATCCATTTTGTTTTCCCTTTTTCCCCCTTTGCTTATGTCATCTAGCCATTGCTCTGGGATTGCTTTCTTCACATCCTTATATTGTCTTCTTAAAACTGCTACATTAAAATCCTCTTTCTCCTCTTCCATTGCATCTATAATGACTTGCAGTGGTAAAATCCCTCTTTATATTAAAATAAAACATCTCGTATTTGTATAATTCCCACTTGCAGCCATTTTTTTAAATAGATATCCTCGCTCTTCCTTGCGGATGATCCGGAAGCTTCAGTCGCTGGACCCTCGCCTTAACATCGGGCTGAGAAAAGCGAGCTAAGTGAATTCAAGACTTCGTAACAGCCTCAAAGTCAGCAGACCAACAACGCCTTCCATTTAACACAGAACAAAGACCGCCAATCGCAGAGAGAGCTTCCCGGTGACGTCACGCAGGCGAAACTCCAGCATCGGAGATATCCGTGAAGAACATGAAGGAACCACGTGAAACAAGGATGAAACAAGAGATTCGGCCTGATGAATGAAGCAAGTAAACAAACAGAGTCTCTATTTTTACTGAAACTGGTGAATCGATCTGTACGCAGAAACATAGCAGAGTTATGTTCGTGATCTTCTCATAAGTTACAGTTAGGAAATAGAAAATAGTGCTAAAAAATACTTTATCCTAACGTTAACAGTAGAGTTATGAATGTGTGTGTGTGTGAGTATGTTATGTGTTTCTCTGTGTTTTTATTAAGTTAGTCCATGTATCGTAGAATAGCAGTTAGTAAATAAACCTTGCTTCATTTGATAAAGAATGATGTCTCGTGGATGATTTTCAAGTTCAAAATATTTGTCCAGATTTACGTTACCTAGCTCAAATCTGAGAAAGAAGATTGCTAATGTCGTTTTATTGTATCGGTGGCCACGAGGCAAGATAAACGAAATTGATAAAGATATACTGATGTTAATGATCGCTGGACAAATCATTAATACAGTATAAATCATAAGTTAAAAATTAATATCATTTAATCAAAGCAATATTGCATTTTTAATAAATTATTCCCCCAGAGCTGAAATAATAGCTTCGTTACAGATAATGGTGGAGGATGCGGGCATTAGATTAACTTGAAAATTAATAAAACATCCATAAGAGTCAATTTGTGTATTGTTCCATTTTTATCCAGAAGAATGGAGTGAATACAGAAACTAGGATTGTTTGTGATACTGTATTCTTGTTTACGGTGCGTTTGAATGAAAGATGAATTATTGTTAAGAAGAAATGAACTGCAGTAAATAATTCATATTCGTCTATTAAGACAAGAAGTCGCTCTAACAGCGCATGAGAGGCAAATGAGCGTGTTCCTCATTTCTCTCTTTAAGGCCTTTGTGGTAATGATTTGTTAGTGCATGTTCCACTTCCAAACGCATGCTATTAAAAATCTCCCGGCTGGAAAACATTAAAGTATCTAATTAATGATTCTCGGCCACTATTTGATTCACACGAGTTAAATCAAGACACAGGGCTCAGAGAAAAGGAGTGGCCAAATGCGGTCTGACGGGAGAAGTTTGTGTTCGGGCCAGAAATTGTTATTTAATTCACAAGTAAATAGGGTGGAACCTATTAACTTGGTTTGATGATGTTAATGACATGGAGACATGAGTGACAGGTTACGCTAGGATCCAAAATTAGTGATTTGGAAGCTGTAATTTAATTTCATCATTAATTGCGAATTTAACAATTCTAATTACATTTAATAATTAATTACACTTCCAGTTTACATATTGCAACAGTATTGGTTTATCAACTCAATAGTAAATTGCTCTTGTAATTCTAATCCTTATCGATCCTACCAATTTGAATGATAACATCATTCAATTTTTTATTAGAAACAAGTTCTAATTTTAATTATATTTTCATTACAGTCTGGCTCTACCGGTTAGGCCTTACTTCATCTCCTTAGGTGATCTGATTAACTCAGCAATTTTAATAAGGTTTACTTAGGCCTGAGAGTAGATAGTGCTCCTCTAGTGTTGGGTTGGTGAAGTGACAGTGGCACCACAGAAGCAATGTCATTTCTCACCAAGCTTAGGGTATAAGGATGTTAACCTTCTAATTAGAAAACCTCAAAAGGAAATCAAGGTTTCCTCAACTTAGGTCAGTTTGTTTTATCCTGTAAAACAGCAAAACCAACCCCTAAGTGAATCGACTAAACAGTGCCACCACGCTGCCACCCTTTTATTAGTCCTGACATTGGGAGCAAGCCCTCACTTTTCCTCTCCTCTTCTCTTTCATTCCTGCTGCTATCTTCTAATTTGACTACTGCTACTGTTCACTTAGACCATGCCTATGAGAAGATCATGAGCAGAGAATTGCACAATATAACAGGTATTTTTTTAAACTTGAGAACTACGTTCAAAACTGTTTGCTATTTACCTTCCTCTATTGTGAAATCCTACCCCTCCAAGTGAAAGCAGGTCAATGAGAAGATGGGCATCGCCAAAAATTAAGCACTCACGAGACACGCTAACAAGCGTTGTGGTGTAAATTTAGCCATTTAAGGGACCAGTAATGTCATTGCTACTGTTTCCCTCCATCCAGGAGAAAAATTTTAATCGCAATCAGTCCAATTACAAAAGAGAAAACCCGTTTACAATCCTCTGACTAGAAGCGTCCTTTTAAATCAGACTTAACAAAAAAAACGACAAGAGGAAAATCTGCTACCAGAAAAGAGATATTTTGTTAGTTATTCTCCTTCACCTTCACCTTTGTATTAGACTGACCTCCTTCCTTGAAAACAAGGAGACTTTCTCTTACAAGAAAAGGTAAAGCATCCAATTATTACCTCTGTGTACTCCTTCTGTTGGTGTCCTTTCCTTTCTCTGTTTCCCAGCTGTGCTACCTTTTATGTGTGCTCAATAATTTCTCCGCAGAGACTACAAATTAGAAGCAACCCACCAGAGGATCAGTCGCAGAAGCACACTCAACATTAGCATACACAACATTACCATACACTACACTTTGCACATTTACACCCCTGTCTTGCTTTGTTTTGTTTTGCTTTGTTTCCCATTCAAGGTCTGTGTCAGTTCGGTTCGAGATCGCCCTCACCCCGCCAGAACATGTCTCACAAAACAAAACATGTCTGTCACTGGGAAGATCTGGAAACATGGCTAAGTGTTGCGACAAACAGCCTCCTCCCTAAGGCTGCTGAGACACTCAAACATCAGACACCAGACCAGCTGGATGACAACATAAGCCTTATGGGACAAGATCCAAGTCAAAGCTACAGTCACAAAGAACTAGCCAAGATCACCGGCTCCTTAAGTCACACACTCATCGTTACCCTCGGGTCAAGCGACAAGCACGCTGCACAATGCCAGCAGGAGCTGACAAGCGCACAACGATGCATAGAGCAGCTGGAACGTGAAGCTCAGGAACGACAGGAAGGGACCGATGAGGTGGAACAAGGCACTGAGGAGGAGATCAACAGGCTACAAGAGAATCTAGCAGCTACCTGCCATGAAATGGAGCAAATCAAAGAGGACTACGCCAATCGTGCTGACAAGCTACAGTATGCAGAGCAGCTACTGGAGAAGGCAAAGGCTGACTTAAGGGACAAAACAGCAGAATCAAAGTCCTTGAAGCTCACCTGGATGGGTCAAGAAAGAGATCAAGCCGCCTAACACGACAGCTTGACTACTTCAAGAGGAGTATGAAAGTTTCAAGAGGAACTCAAGCACGCTTATAAATTACGCTATGAGCCGTCAAGGACAGGACGTGCACCGATCGCACCCCTGCCAAGCAGGACCAGGTCACCTGTTCCTGGACTGACACGTGAGCAAAAGACGGAGGGGGTGGTGTTAAAACATTCACCAGCGCCCTCTGAAGAACTTTATATCACGACAAAGCCAAAAGAATCTGCTGCAGCCAGCCGCAGATCGTCGCACGGCTTGGACCTAAAAGACCTTGACAAGCTCGCAGAAACATTGGCAAATTCAACCCCAGCGTGCCAAACAGCCAAAATGTCCAAGCTTATCTACAAGATATTGTTTTCCATCTGGAAATGTGACCTAATGCTACGGACAAATATAAACTCCATTTACTCTGAATGACATCCAGTCCTGAAGTGCGCAGCTTCCTTGACCGGCAGATTGCTAACACAAAGACTGATTATCAACTGCTTCAAAAAGCCCTCATTAAAGAGTTCGCCGACCCTGAGTCCGATCAAGGCTTAGTGGCTACCCTGGAGACGAGACAAGGACATCACAAACCTCCTCAAGCTTACTACAGTCGACTCATACAAGCATACTTTGGAACCCGCAATGAATCTGACATGGAAGATGAACTGAACTTTAAAACTCTCTTCCTGAAGAACCTTCATCCTGGCATAAGCCAACATCTTGGCGTGCTCGCATGTCCACAAACAATGAACACACAGCAGTTGCGACACTTGGTTCAGAAAGCCTACGGTAAACAAAGAAGGCCTCAGAAAGAGCGCCAGAACCCCAGCAGTTCTTGACTTCAACACTTAGTCATTGACTGGCTCTAGAGGGCACCCACTGCCAAGACCGTGCTAAGCCGACACACAGAGAGTGGAATGCACCCTGTCCAACAGAGAACGAGACTCACACACTGGCACCCGACCTAAACAGAGATATGACCGCTGGGATGGACCGTGTGGATGACAACGCTCACCTGGACGACACTGGGAATGAAGTCATGGGAGAAAGCAAGGCCTCATGAGTCAATGGGCGAGATCGTGGAACCAGCAAAGCTCGTTTGGAAACTCAAGAGAAAATCTCATGGGAATTCAATGGAAACTCCAAGGGAAAGCAACAAACTCACCCTGGAGCAATCAGCCCAAGGAATCGACGAAAGAATTCATCAAGATTCCAAACTGACCGAGCTCAAACTGAATCCACACAAGAACAAAAGAAACCACCGTGCCGACTCACAAAAGCTGATGGAAATGATGATGAAAGAGTTCTTCCAACGAAAAGAGGATCGGAAGTGGGAAAAGAAAGAGAAACCAGATTCTGCCTGACTAGCTGTCGGACGAGAAGGCAGCGACAAGCTGAACAAATCAGCCACAGAAAACAGCACTGCTTCATCTCACTCTGAGGACAGTAAAGACCCTAACTTCAGAGGGACACGAAACCCCACCTGAAAACCCAGCAACAGGGTTAAACACTAACTCAACACCCAATACTCCAGATCACAGCAGCGTCCAACAAACACCTGCTGATGAAACCCCTCAAGTTCCTGAAAGTGCTGTCTTAGTCATCTGCCACTCCTCCGAAGAACACCAGATCAGCTCTGATATCCTAAACGTTTCCTCCCAAATTCCAGTTCCTCAACTCCTAGGCGATCTCATTGAAAAGGTATAGCAAGAAAGTTTTACCTTCCATCATCAAATGACACATCAGAGTCGAAGCCTTTCTCGATACTTGAGCCGACATCACTCTAATGTATACAGAACTTCTCCAAGAAGTCCAAGAAAGAACGAAGAGGACTAATGGAATCCTCAAGCTCCAAAGGTGCGAACTAAATATCCTAGCATACTCCCATACGGGCCTACAACTAAAACATGTGGCCCCAATTCATCTAACAGTGGGACCCATGGACCTCGTCCATCCACTATACGTGTCAACACTCAACACGTATCCACTCCTCATAAACCTGCTTAATCGCTTCAAACCTCTAATAGACTTCAAGCACCTAAAGATTTGGACACAAGTCCGTGAGCCTCTGCCCTGCCAGTCATTAGACTCCAACGAGTCACAGTGTCAAGTCATAGACATCGCCCCTAAGTCAATGATCGATGATGCAGTCGCAAAGCCAGGATCTGGACCAAGCACAAACAGCAAGGACCCTTTCCTCTGCTCACTGCAGGAGCCTGAACCAAACACAGGCCCCCTTCAAATTATTACTGCGATAGATGTTCAAGGCACATCAGTGTCCGACAGCACTAGCCCTGTGGGCAGAGAACTCAGCCATCAGCCTGAAGCTATTCAGAACACTGAAGCAAAGACATCAGTCTACCGCGTCTCAACACAGCCTGCGACAGAATCACCTAAACAGGTGACCATCAGCCCAAAGCCCCTCAAATGACCAAACTGATGCCTCACCAAAGCAGCTGCATTACATGGAGAGTCCTGGACATTTCATGCCCTCTCACCCAACCCTTCGGTGGCAGCAGTAACCCGCCGCCAGCACGCCAATGGCGCGCCAGTACATTTAGTAATTTTTACATTTAGTCATATTGCAGATGCTTTTATCCAAAGCGACTTACAATTGGGGAATACATAAAGTGATTAATCTTGAAGAGGCAAACAACAGTACACTACAGCTTTGCCCGACCAAGGCAGAATGCTCCCCATTGCCTGTCAAGGAATTTCCTATCTCACTGGACAGGACCCCATGAGATTGTAGACAAGTTCTCACCTGTTGCCTATCAAATCAAACAAGGGCGCAGCGAGCCAGTCCTTCGATGGGTCCATCGAAACCAGATAAAGAGGCACCAGGGCTCCAGCCGACAGGAAAAGGGGGAAAATCAAACCCACTGACACAGACCTACAACCATATGCTCTACACCACACAAACATAAGTACTGTCATTTTAGGAAAACATGTAGCAATCATGCTTAGACACAACCCATACTCTCTCCTCGACAGGACTGCTAGGACCAATCTCTAGTAAAGAGAAGTTACTCCACACGTGAGACACTCATTTGCTTTCTCACCTCATTCGCTGTCCTTGTCTCTTCGTTGTTTTTTTGGTTTTATTTCTCTCGTGTCTCACTTTGTTTTTCCTTTTCCCTCTCTCACTATTATCAACTTTACCCTCTAGCCCCCTCATCAGGGAACTCCCTTAACAAATCCTTGAATCCAGGTCCTGAAATTGAGATCGACTCCCTTCAGTAGAGTCATCGTAACTCGTTGTGAGAACCGTTGCCAACCGATCGAGGCCACCCGCCAAAAAATCATGACCGACATGATACGCAATGTAAGTTCCTTGATCGACAACTTAGCCATGAATAGGATTCCACGCTACGTGATACCTCTTAGCCTTGTCCAAACGTCCTAACTTCGGCCACTGCGGGCCCCGCTAGTCTCATCCAAACTCATCTCGCCCCTTCCTCTGTAGCGGTAATCCCATATACGCATACCCGGAAGCAGGCGACTTGGCGTTTCCTCTCAGTTTGCCCATTATCGACGCTAATAATATTTACCGGCTTAAAGACGTTGTGATTGTGGGATTTTGGCAAGGGAACACCTATGTCAAAATCCACACTCCTGAAGTTGTTTCGTATCATGATAACAATGAGCAGTTGTATCTGGCCCCAAACCTAAAGATGTGCAAGCTCACTAAGGACATTCACTTCCTCTGCCCGAGTAAACCCTTCGTATGCAACAATACAGAGGGCATCTGCGGCCTAGAATCCATTAGACCTGACAGTAGCTGCCCCGCCGAAGCAACACCACGTTCTCAAGTTGAGGTAACGCAAGCCGAAATCTTCGGAAACCGATGGCTGGTCAACACCCCAGCACAAACAGCTACCCTCACATACGATCAACACGACACGCACATTCGTTTGCCCAACCAAACTTCATGGATCACTGTCCCTAAGGGCTCAATCCTCCATATTGACGAGTTTGCATTGTATCACCTTACCGACGATGAGTATCAGGCTGAAATCGAAATTGCACCCTTCTTCAAACAGCATTCCTTTGTCCTCGATCCAGAATTGGAAGAAAGGATCAAGGAGGAAGGAACGCAACTTATTGATTTGACACCTGTTGACACAGCTTTATCGCTCGCCTTCCGCCTGCTGGCGCGCCAATTATTCAGTCTTGGTCTGCCAAGTGCTTTGCTTCTCTACTATCGTAGGATATGTTGTGACTTTGACACTGGCCTTCCTCCTACACAAGCAAGTGAAGGTGAACTAATATATATATATATATATATTAGTAATGTTGTACTCTCCCTTTCATATGCTTGGTGTGATTTATTTAGGATGTGTTAATCTGTGCCTTAACCTGTATAGTGGAACCGATGCCATTTTTCTTAACCTATTACTGTTCCCTGTAAGGTTATAGCGTGTTTAGATTTATATGGACGGTCACGAAACATTATGAATCAGTGACGTGACAGAATTGGTGATATTATAAATGGGTAAACGTGATAAGAGTTTAATACTTATGTAAAGTGTTATTTTTCATCACATGGAAGAATCACTGTGGTCTGCCTCAAAAGACATGGGCGGGGCTCCGCTCCATCAAGAACAATCTGATTGGAAGAAGCCCAGGGGGAGTACTGAAATCCGTCTATTTAAAACTGAACACCACGTTTGGAACGCTCTCTTTCTCCTCGCTCCTCAACGTGCTCGCTCACGGATGATCCGGAAGCTTTGGTCGCACTGGACCCTCACCTTAACATCAGGCTGAGAAAACGAGCTAAGCGAATTCAAGGCTTTGTAACAGCCATAACACCTCAAAGCCAGCAGACCAACAACGCCTTCCATCTAACACAGAACAAAGACCGCTAATCGCAAGCGAGAGCTTCCCGGTGACATTACGCAGCCGAAATTCAAGCATCGGAGATATCCGTGAAAACACGAAGGAACCACGTGGGACGAAACAAGAGATTCGCCCTGCTGAATGAACGCAAGTAACCAAACATAGTCTCTAGTCTTACTGAAACTGGTGAATTGATCTGTACGCAGAAACATAGCAAAGTTATGTTTGTTATCTTCTCATAAGTTACAGTTATGAGATAGAAAAGAGTGTTAGAAAATACTTTCTCCTAACGTTAACCATAGATTTATGAATGTGTGTGTATGTTATGTGTTTGTCTGTGTTTTTATTAAGTTAGTCCATGTATCGTAGAATAGCAGTTAGTAAATAAACCTTGTTTCATTTGATAAAGAATTAAGTCTCGTGGATGATTTTCAAGTTCAAACTATTTGTCCAGATTTACGTTACCTAGCTCAAATCTGAGAAAGAAGATTGCTGTCGTTTTATTGTCTCGGTGGCCACGAGGCACGAGAAACGAAATTGATAAAGATATACTGATGTTAATGATCGCTGGACGAATCGTTAATACAGTATAAATCATAAGTTAAAGATTAATATCACTTTAATCAAAGCAATATTGAATCTTTAATAAATTATTCCCCAGAGCTGAAATAATATCTTCATAGAATTGTTACACAGGACAGTCCCTAAAAATGTCCTGGCTGCATACACATGCAACAAAGTTTTTCTTGTCTATCATGGATGACCCTAAAATACTGAGCGCCTTCTGCCGTTTCAAATTGTGCTCTATAGGGCAGTGATTTTACCTCCTTAGGAAATTTTACTTTCACATACCTCGTTCCATCGGCAATGTTCGTTCCAGGATACACTCTTCTCTTTATTTTGGTCATTGGAGTGACTCCCCAAAACCTCAATTTATTCTCGATCACTTCATCTTCCAAATATGCCGGCAGATGAAGAAAATATACAATATGCTCCTTTACCTCCAACCTCCTTCGAAGAATTGACCTTTTATTTCCATCCCATCCAGCAACACCTCGCAGAGTTCCATATCTTCCACGGTTAACTCATATTCGTCCCCATACTTTGGTCTCACAGCCAGCAATTTGCCCAATCCAAGAGTCTCAGATTCTACTTTGATGATGTCCTTAGCTTTTACCTCCTTATTTCCCATCAAATTAATCACCACTGTCGCTTCTTTCAGATAATCAACTAATTTCTTGAAGCTCTTTTGTCCTTCGTGATCCATGTTTACACCACTCAGCTTTCTTGCTGCTTTATCTGCTCCGTTTCACCCCAACCGTTCATCCAATCCACCTGCCATTGTTTGGTCTTTGCCATGTGGTCCGTCCATAGTTCTAACCAAAACAAACAAAGACTCGCCTCCCAAGCAGATCAACTTCTTGGAGCTTAAACATGGGCTTTATCAATCAAAACCAAATCTTCTCCCACAATAATAGCACAAATTAAATAAAGCTTTTAGAAGAGCCTTTCTCTTCTGTCTGAAATCACACACACCTTCACAATTGCTCTCTAGCACCCTCAGGCTGGTGTGGCCGTAAGCGAGTAAAGCACTTGAGAATTTGTTTTGTTGAATTCTTGAAATTTGAACTTGATATGTAAAGGGTACATCTATGTAGTTTACAAAAAAGCCTGTCTATCGGCCCCTGGAGGAGAAAGGAAGAATGACGAGGCTGAGCTGTCTTTTGTTACACCGAAAGCAGAAAGGCACAGAGAAAGCATAAGACAAAAAAGAAGCAGCAATCAGTTTAAAAGGGTAAAGGAGAAAGCATGAATGCTGAGGCTTGTAGAAGTGTGTTAGCTGCCCTGTGAAGGAAAAGCAAAAGCTTACAGCACCTGGTATTCCCAGGCGGTCTCCCATCCAAGTACTAACCAGGCCCAACCCCGCTTAGCTTCCGAGATAGGACGAGATCGGGCATGCTTTTTTTATTATTATTTTTATTTGTTATTTTAAACATCAATTTGTACATGTCCATACAATCAATAACCACACACAAAAAACTAAAACCCATCATTATCAGGCATGGTAATATGTTTTTGTATAAAAATACACACAACATCTTTTGTAAAAATGTTGTAAAAATTCCAAACCTTGTTTTCCAATGTAAAATAGTTATACAATATTTGAACATAATCCTCCACCATCCCTTTAAAGAGTAACCACAAGTTTAAAATGAAATCCCTGTTTTTAGCCACATTTCTCGTTTTCCAAACTGCCTTTTTTGCCAAAATTAAAAATAGATTAATAAGTTTTTTATTTGCATTATTCTCTCTCAATCCTAGCAAAAAAATAATCTCCCAGTTCAAATCATCCTTTTTATCTCTTAAAGCATTAATTATCTCTTTTAGTTCTTTAAAAAAAGGTGTCAATTTTTCACAGAATAAAAATAAGTGTAAAAAACCTTCATCATCCTTTTTACACACTTTGCACTGGGCATTTGTTTCCTTTTGCATTGCACACAGTCTCATTTCAGTAAAAAGCACATTATGTCTTATAAAATAATCAAAACATTCTAAATCCACATCTAACCACTGCCATTTCATGTCCCTCCAAATATTATTCTCTTCGATTTCATTAAAATGCCTAATCCAAAATTGATTAGCAATAGGTTTTTTAAAAACTGAATTTATAAAAAACCCGTAAAACATTTTAACAGTGCCCAAATTAAAGTCAATCCACTTATCTTTACATTTTAAAACCACATCCATTTTGTTTTCACTTTTTCCCCCTTTGCTTATTTCATCTAGCCATTGTTCTGGGATTGCTTTCTTCACATCCTCATATTGTCTTCTTAAAACTGCTACATTAAAATCCTCTTTCTCATCTTCCATTGCATCTATAATAACTTGTAGTGGTAAAAATCCCTCTTTATATTCAAATAAAACATCTCGAATCTTTATGATTCCCACTTGCAACCATTTTTTAAAATAGATGTCTCGCTCCTGTATTTTTATTTTTCCGTTCAGAAACAGAGGTTGATTTAAAACCGCTTCCCTCCCTTTCGGATTGAAATCGACCTCTGTTAGAAAAAGCTTCCAAGCACTTAAAACTTCTTGATAAAATCCTGGTATCCCCTCTAGCATCTCATTTTTGAGTTTCATCCATAAAATGTTATCCCCCAATTTAAAATTGCCACATTTATTTAGATAAAAACACATTAATTTCTTCCATTCAGCTTTGTTTGTCCTATCCAGATATTTTCTTACAACTTTCACCCTCATACTTTTCATTTTTTGTTCTACATCCACTAAACCCATCCCTCCATCCTCCGGCTGCCCTATTAACGTACAATAAGCTATCCTCGGAGGCTTTTTATCCCATAAAAACTCTAAAACACATTTCTTTATCCTCCTTAGAACCCAGTTTGGCAATGGCATCACATGTAAAACATACCACATTTTAGACAACATTAACATATTTACAATTAAAACTTTCCCCTTCAAACTTAGAAACCTGCTCCTCCAAAAATTCAGCCTTCTCTCCATTCCACCCACTATACCTTCCCACATATTATCTACTGCCACTTTTCCATTCTTTTCTACTACCGCCCCTAAAATCTTCATTTCCTGCACCTCCATGAACTTAAAAAACCCTGTTAAAGCCGCCACCCCTCCAAATTTCATATACACTGTTTTTTCTTCATTTATTTTTGCACCTGACCCATCACAATATAATTGAATTTTTTCCATTACTTTTTTGACGCTTTCCATATTTTCCACCACAATTGTCGTATCATCTGCATATTGAAAGGTTTTCTTAAATTCCCATTCTTCTTCAATTTTGATCCCTTGTATTCCTTTCTCTTTATTTATTAAAAGTCCTAAAGGTTCTGCCACCAATGAATAAAGCAGCGCTGATAACGGACACCCCTGCCTTATAGACCTTGAAACTTTAAAAGGTTGAGTTAAAAAACCATTACATTTTACTTCTGTCAAAATATCCTTGTATAAAATTACAATCCATTTAATAAAATTTTCCCCAAACCCGAATTTCTTTAAAACTGAAAATAAAAATCCATGCTCTACTCTATCAAATGCCTTCTCAAAATCCAAACTAATAACATATGCATTATTTTCCTTTTCTTTTATATAACCTATTATGTCTCTTATACTACTTGTTATGTCTGCTATGTCCCTCCCCTTTACACTGTACGCTTGATTAGTTTCGATTATACTTGGCATTACATTCTTTAATCTATTGGCTAAAACTTTGGCTAAAATCTTAAAATCAGTGTTCAACATTGTGATGGGTCTAAAATTCTTCAAATTAGTTTTATCACCTTTTTTCTTATAAATTATTTTCATTAAACCTAACCCCATTCTTGAATTGACTCCTTCTTCCCTAAAAACATCATCATAAATTTCCTTTAAAATCACACTTAGTTTTTCTTTAAAAACTTTGTAAAATTCATTTCCAATCCCGTCTATTCCTGGACTCTTTTTAACTCTTAGGAGGTTTATTGCTTGTATAATTTCTTCTGTTTCTATCTCTTTTTCACAGTCTGTTTTGTCTTTTTCTCCAACTTCCCTAGTTATCTGTTGCAACAAAACATTCATTTTCCCCTCATCGACCCTTTCTGATTTAAAAAGTTTTTCATAAAAATCATTTATTTCTTTTAAGATCTCTCCTGCATTAAAAACTGACTGCCCGTCTTTGTTTTTAAGTTCTTTGATCGTTTCAGCTTTTCCCCTGCTTTTTTCAAGATTAAAAAAGAATCTGTTACATTTTTCCCCCTCGATTGTGTATTTAGCTTTACTTCTCAGCATCGCTCCCTTGCATTTCTCTTCCTCAATTTTTTTCAGCTTCTCTTCCATTTCAACCACTTTTTGCACATTTACTTCTTTGTTGTTTAACTCTTCTTTTAAACTTCTTCTTATTTCATTTTCCTTAGCCCTTTTAACCCTTTGCAGTATCTTACAGTAATTAATTGAATATTTCTTTATTTCAAATTTCACATTTTCCCACCATTGCCTTTTATCTTCTAAATACATTGCATTCTTTTTTTCCTCCTCTAATAAATGATCAATCCCTTTTTTAAAACTTTCGTACTTTAAGATTTCTGCATTTAGAATCCATACCCCGGGCCCTTTAATTTCCCTTTTAAAATCCATCCTTATGAAAGCCATTTTATGATCACTTAAAGTCGTTTCTTTATAAAGTATGTCATCAATAAAACATTCCAAATTTCTTGTGCTTAAAAAATAATCGATCCTAGTTTGGCACATAAAATTCCCCACTAATTGTTTTCTTGAATATTCTCTCTTCTTTTCATTTCTTTCCCTCCAAACATCAATCATATTTTTTTCCTCCATCAATAATTTAAGTTCCTTCCTTCCACTGTCCGTCCTAAACACCATCCCATTAGCCATGTCTATTTTGTTAAAAACAGTATTAAAATCCCCTGCAACCACCACTCTTTTCCATTTCTCGATTACATCTCTTAAAACATTAAAATACATTTTCTTCTCCTTTTCCTCATTTGGTGCATGTATATTTACTACAATAATTTTTTCTTCTTCAAATTCAATTTCTACTGCAATACATTTCCCTTTTTTATCATCATACATTTGTTTTGTCACAAAATCCTTCCCTTTTCTTATCAAAATAGCTACTCCTCCTCCCACACTTTTCTCCCCATTACTAAAAAATATTTCTCTTTCATCTTTTCAAATTTAAAACCATTCAATAAACCTCTTGCATTAAAGGTCACAATTCTCAAAACCATTAGATAAAATAAAACAATGAAAATCCCCATCTTATCAGTGTTTCTTGCAAAGCAATAACATCTTCTCCTTTAAATTTTTCTTTCACTCTTTGCTTTTCACATTTCCCCATGTCCATCAGTCATTTTCCCCATGTCCATCAGTCATTTTGCATTAAAAGTAAAACAACTTAAAAACATTAAAATAAAGAAATTAAATCATAAAAACATTATTCTCAATCTTCTCCCTCCAGCCCTCTTAACACTTCATATCTGTTTACACTTTTAACCCTGCCCATTGTCATTCTTTTTCTCCTTGCATTTTCCACATTTGGTTTTACCTTTAATGTTCTCCTTCTTGTTTGTAGTTTCCCCCCTCTGTCTTTTTCCATGTTGTCCGTCCTTGTTTCTTCTTCACTGTCCGTTTCTTTGTTTTGATCTTTAATTCCTTGTTCATCCCTCTCCACGTCATCCAAACTACCCGATATTTGCATTTCTGTCCATTGAGTGTCCTGTTTTGTTGTCTGTTCCTTACGCTTATCATTATCTTTTTCTCCTACTCCTTTATCTCGGTTGCTCGTTCCTCCTTCTGTTTCCTTTTGTTGTAATGCTTCTTCCTATTGTCCTTCATCAAATTGTCCTTCCTCTTCACTGTTTCCTTCATGCACCTGTCCGTTTCCCCGGTGCTCCATACCTCCTTCCTCTCCTTCCATCCAACATTCACACTTATTTAAAATGTGTTGACACTCTGGGCATCTGACCGCACTGCAATCTCTTGCAAAATGTCCCCTTTCTTCGCACTTATAGCACTTGAACTCAGGGCATTCTTTTAGCAGATGCTCCGGGCTCGTGCACAGCCTACAGGTCTTCACCTGGTTCTTCACCATTCTTTTAAGGAGGTTTTCCTCCATTAATCTTTATTTATTTTCTACTCCTTTTTTGTGCAATATGCTGGGAACTCAGTCCTGGTCAGTTTTTCATTGTATGGAGGCGGGTGCTTGGTATCTTTTGTCTCATGCTAGGCAGAGTGTTAAGGCTAGCCTTTTTTTCAGCTAACTTTTCCACACCCGTAGCCTCTACTGTTTCCCTCATTAATCGACCTACCTCAACTTTCCACATGTCCCTATACTTTCTCCATTTACTCATCATGCTGAAGGAGGCTAAAGTGAAGGAGACTGTCGAACGTACTGTTTCTAAGTTGCAAAATGTTTCCCCTGACGCCCCTAATTTTATCATGGGGGATTTTAACCATTGCTCCTTGAAATACACTTTGAGGAATTTTCAACAGTATGTATCCTGTACAACACGATTTAACAAAATGTTGGATTTGTGTTATGGTTCTGTCAGAGGTGCATATAAGTCCATTAGTAATCCACCATTGGGGCTGTCTGATCATAACACTGTGTTTTTAATTCCTGTGTATAAAATAGTTTTGAAAAAATATAAAACTGAAACCAAATCTATTATGAAATGGTCTGAGCATTCGTCTTTAGCATTGCAAGGGTGTTTTGAATGCACAAATTGGGAGGTTTTTGAAAATGTTCAACTACATTTTCCATTTACATACACATATTTTGTTACATTCATATTATTTGTTTTTCAATTGATATTCTTCATTTTGAATAATCGTTAAAAAAGGCATTAATATACATAAATGAAGTACACAAACAAATATGTCTACATTTTCTCAATTTGCAACACCCAATTTTAACCAATTAATTGCTTTCTACCAATTGAAACATATTTTCCCCCCCACCTCTTGATATATGAATTTGTTTGTATTCACAAAGAACTCCTTTGCCTCGTTCTCTCCATACTTACAAATCAACTCCACATCTCTTTGTTATTAACTTTAAATAAATATTTTACTTTAATCTTCCTCCCCTCGAAATGTGCATAGTTCCTTCTTAGAACCACTGCTAGTCTGGCATGACTCAAAACTATATTAATTAGGCAGATATCTGCTCTTTTCCTTTTCTCAAATTCCAAACAGAAATATTTTCTGACTCAACTTCCACACCCCAGTTTTCTATTAACAGACTTAAGAAAATCAAAGAAATCAACCAAAGCGTCACATCTCAAAAAATTATGTAAAAATCTCTCATGGCCATTTTCACAAACATCACACATCACATTTACCTCATTGTTTATTTTATTTAACACCACATTTGTGTACATTCTATTATGTCTTATCAGAAAGTTATTGTTCTCACACTCTATACTGTTGTATTTTATATTTAAGTCCGACCAGATTTTTTCCAAATACTTTATTCCACACTTTTTCTGCTGCTGGCTCTTTTATAACATCACCAATTAGTCTCCTGTATACATTCTTTATGCTCATATTTTTATTGTATATTTCTCACAATCATCATCCACATACATCTCTGGCATGCATTGTTCTTTTTAAATGCACATTCACTTTCAATCATATTAGTCCATTGCAAGGGTATACTTGATTTAATTTTTCCATACATTTTATTTACTTTCTGTTCTCCATTCCTTCCAAATTACACACAGAATCATAAATACAGTTATTTCTGAGAAATCCTGGAATAACTTTGTACAAAATATCCTTTACTTGTTTTATGCCTCCTTCTATAAATTTGTGTTCATACAATGTTTTATATTTAATTTTTTCGTTCAGAAAAAGTGGCGGATTTTTAATCACCTGTATGTCTTCACACTCATACTCTATTTTGGGCAAGAACTTTCTCCATGCCTCTAATACCTCCCGGTATATTTCTGGTATTCCTCCCGTCATTGATTGCTTAAAACCCATGTACCAACCATTATCCCCTATTCCTCCCACGTCATCAATATATTTCCTTAAGAATTCCTTTCACCCATAATCCCATCTCCCTCCCATGTATTTTATCACCGTTTTTATTCTCATTGCGGCCCTTTTTATTTCTAGGTCCATGTTTAAACCCCCTTCCCATCTCTTACACACCAATGTTTTCTGTGCAATTTTCACCCCTTTAACTTCCCATCAGAGCATGTGAGCGGTGAGAATTTCCGCTCCCCGCTCACGTGGGTGTTCGCTCCCCCCGCTCTACCGCTCAAAGTCGGACCAGATCGCTCCGCTCAATTCCGCTCTTCGCTCATCTACAATTTCATCCCGCTCCGGTGAAATCGCTCCACGCTCGCTCAAATGTAAAATTACTCTGCATGCCTAAGACCTGCCATTTTCAACTGAAGCATTACGCCTGCGACACACTGTCTGCGTGGCAGACGTGGAGTGGGTTTGTTGCGTGACTGTTGCGGAAAAAATCCGCTTCACTTCTATTCTGTTGTGGAGCCGCGGTTACGGCATGGCTGGACCACACTTGATACCCGCATATTCCGCAGGCAATGTGGCTGCTCTAATCTGTTAACATAGGTGTGGAAAGGAAAATCAACACGCAGCAAACCTGCTCCGCGACGCGTCCGCCACGCAGCCTATATCCTATAAAGAACTCACAGCATCAGTCAAAATAGAACATATATTTATTTCAAACAAACACAACAGCGAACATCCAAGTTTTGAACATAAATTAAACAGTCTGAGGCTTCAAACAAACTAAAAAGCTAAACTAAACATCCATGTGTTGAACATAAATTATCGATGCAACCTCGAACTAGCCAACCATAGACCTATAAGAAATTTAGGCTATGTGCCTTTCACACACTTTAAGTCAAGTCAAGTCACCTTTATTTATATAGCGCTTTTAACAATACAAATTGTAACAAAGCACTTTAAACATATTAACTTAGGCTAATAGCCTAATTAAATAGCCTATGATTAATAATGAAATGATGGTCGTCCCTTACATTAGCCTATAATAAAAAAATTAGGCATACTTTATCTATAGTTCTTTTGAGTTCACCTTCAAGAAAACAAGTCTGGACAATGTTTGAGGCTTCAGACCAGTGCGGTGATTTATGGACACCAAGCCGGCAGCAGAAAACAATAACAAATCACGGATGGGGTTAAGTAGGCTACATTAAAATATTCGAATGACAAAACTTATTTAATTGATTATTAGCCAATATTTCATATTTCAACCATATTCAAAATGCTCACGTTTTGCTCTGGCCTCCTCAAGTTCACGCAGCACACCGTCATGTTTCCGCATGTGTCTTTTTAGATTAAAATACGAATCCTTACTTACTGAAATCGTATCACCACATTCCTGATAATGTTCAACATTGTTATCATCTATTTTTTTTGACAGGAATTGTGCACCTGTATGACCTGTCGGTTTGCTTTTGGAAATATTTAACGAACTCCATCTCTCCTTCACAACGAACGATTTTTGAAGTATAGGCTGATTGTTTTGTTAATTGTTGAAGGCACAGGTGAATTCTGGGTGGATTTGTGCATGCCCTAGACTCGTGGTGTGAGCGGTATCGGAGCGGAACCGGAACGAGACAGAGCGATCGCTCCAGCCTTTGGATAAAAACCCGCTCCGCACTCCGACTATATTTTGCACGCTCTGCTCCCCGCTCGCTCCCCGCTACGCTCACATGCTCTGCTTCCCATATAAAATCACATACAATTTGATTCAATTCATTCATGACCCACCCTGGCATTTCCATTACACTCATTACATACACTCATATTGACAACAACAGACCATTTACTATTACTTTGCCATTTAATTTTAATTTCCTCCCTTTCCATGCTGCACACACTGTTCGTATCTTGTTGATCACTCCAGTCCAAGTCACATCTCATGCCTCTTTGCTTTCAACCCCTAAATATACCCCTAATACTTTCATATATTTTTCCTCCACTCTTACTCCTACCACTACCCTCTACATCCCCTATATACATTAATTCTGATTTCTCCATATTTATTTTTGCCCCTGATGCATTCCCATACTACTTCACTATCTCCAAAACTGTTTTTACACTATTTACTTCCATCACTGTTATTGTAGTGTCATCCGCATATTGGTTTATAGTACACATCCCTCCATACGGCAACTCAATCCCAGCTACTCTTTTATCCCTCTTAATTAAAGTGGCTAGAGGCTCCACAGAAATAGCATATAATAAT
The DNA here is from genome assembly GCA_027564155.1 of Gymnocypris eckloni scoliostomus. Taxonomy (NCBI): domain Eukaryota; kingdom Metazoa; phylum Chordata; class Actinopteri; order Cypriniformes; family Cyprinidae; genus Gymnocypris; species Gymnocypris eckloni. The sequence continues at coordinate 31,791,667 of CM050428.1, forward strand.
GCAGACAGGGGACATCCCTGTCTCACGGATCTTTCCAACTCAAACTTATCTGTTAGCACTCCATTTATTTGTATACAACTTTTTGCCATATAGTCTCCTCACCCATCCTATTATTTTTACCTCAAATCCAAACTTTTCTAATACCTTAAATAAGTATTCATGTTCTACCCTATCAAAGGCTTTATTCCAATCTATCCCCAATACTATTCCCCCCTTCTTATCTCGTTTCATGTACTCCATCACATCTCTAACTGTCCCTATCGTGTCCGCTATGTCCCTGCCTGGTATGCTGTAACTCTGTGTTGGTTGCACTATACTTCCTTTCACTCTGTTCGCCAAAACTTTTGTCTATTTTATAATCCACATTTAATAAACTGATTGGTCTGTAGTTCTCTATATCTAATCTATTTCCCTTCTTATAAACTAAAGCGATCACTCCCTCTACCATTCTATCTTGCACTGTCCCTGTTCTTTCTATCCCCTTGAACACTTCTACTAATATGGGGGCTACCCCTTCTTTATATGCTTTATACCATTCTATACCGATCCCATCAGTCCCTGGACTTTTTCCACTTTTCAACCCCCCTATTGCCTCTTTCACTTCCTCCTCTTCTATCTCCCTATCACACCACTCCCCATCTTCCTTACTTAGAATGTCCCCAACACTTTCTAATACCTCATCTATACTTCTCTCATCTACTCCCTCTTATATAACTCTTCGTAAAATTCTTGCACTATCTCCAAGATCTCTACATTATCTTTTGTTGTCTTGCCCTCTTTTGTATTTATTTCACTTATATATGTTTTACCCTTCACCACCTCCCACCAAGTCTGTAACAGCTGATGACTTTGCAACTTGTTTTACAAACAAAACTAAAACAATCAGTAGTCAGTTTTCACCTCCACTCACACAGGACCCCCAACCAACTAGATCCACTGCTCAAACTCCCATCTTCTCCTTCTGTCCCCTCACTGAGGCGGAAGTATCCAAACTTCTCTCTAGCCATCCTACAACATGTCCTCTAGACCCTATCCCCTCACACCTTCTCCAAGCTATATCTCCCGCACTCTTACCAGCATTCACACACATTATCAACATCTCTCCTCACAGGCATCTTCCCCACTGCATTCAAGCAGGCTCGGGTAACCCCACTGCTCGGTTTCAGGAGTGGCCGTTGAACTGAGACTGCGCTACTATCAGTCACTGAAGCCCTGCGAATTGCAAAAGCAGATTCCAAATCATCAGTCCTCATTCTGCTGGATCTGTCTGCCGCTTTTGACACTGTCAATCATCAGATCCTCCTATCCACCCTCTCATCACTGGATATCACTGGATATCACTGGATATTCCACTTCGCTGGTTTGAATCCTATCTCACTGGTCGGTCTTTCAGGGTGGCCTGGGGAGGGGAGGTATCCAAAGCACATAAATTGGTCACTGGGGTTCCCCAGGGATCGGTTCTTGGACCCCTCCTCTTCTCCACATACACTGCATCGCTGGCTCCCATCATACAGGCACATGATTTCTCCTACCATTTCTATGCTGATGACACACAGCTCTATCTCTCATTTCGACCAGATGATCCAAGCGGTAGCTCGGATCTCAGGCTGCCTGGCAGACATCTCGGCATGGATGAAAGAACACCATCTACAGCTCAACCTGGCAAAGACTGAGCTTCTTGTCTTCCCTGCAACTCCAACTCTACAGCATGATTTCACGATTCAGTTAGGTTCATCGACAATTACCCCATCGGCTTCGGTCAGAAATCTTGGTGTAATCTTTGATGACAGCTGACCTTCAAAGAGCACATTGCAAAGACTGCTCGATCTAGCAGGTTTGCACTACACAACATCAGAAAGATCAGGCCCTTTCTGACAGAGCATGCTGCACAACTTCTTGTCCAGGCCCTTGTCATTTCTAGACTGGACTACTGCAATGCTCTTCTAGCTGGACTTCCATCAAACACAATCAAACCTCTACAAATGATTCAGAATGCAGTGGCACGACTGGTTTTCAACGAGCCCAAAAGAGCCCACGTTACACCTCTCTTTGTCTCCTTGCACTGGCTACCAGTTGCAGCTCGCATCCAGTTCAAGACACTGATGCTTGCATATAGAACAACCACAGGCTCAGAACCCACCTACTTCCACTCACTATTAAGAATTTACATCTTCTAGTGAGCGACACCTCGTGGTACCATCACAGAGAGGCTCAAAATCACTCTCCAGAACATTCTCTTTCACCATTCCTGTCTGGTGGAATGATCTTCCCACCCCCATCCGGAATGCTGGATCCCTGTCAATTTTCAAGCAACAACTGAAAACTCATCTCTTTCAACTCTACTTGACTACTTAGAAAAAGTAAAAGTTTTTTTTTATTCATCTTTCTTTCTTTCTCTCCTTCCCTTGCTAGCATGTACTTATTTGAACAATGCCTGAGACTTGGTGTTATTGGTACTTCCTCTGTATGTTTGCCTCTTCAAGATTAATCGCTTTATGTACTCCCCAATTGTAAGTTGCTTTGGATAAAAGCGTCTGCTAAATGACTAAATGTAAATGTTAGTGTTATCTGTATGCAGAGAGTAACGCAATTTAAATTCTCTGTATGTGTGTACAGTACATATGGCAAAATTGACAATGAAGCTGACTTTTACTTTTGACTTTCACTCCCCATTCCATCAGCTTTCTCAATCTCTTCATCCTGGATATACGTGGGCAGACCCAGGAACGAAACCACCATCTCAGTACTACTTATTTATTTTGCCACGACTCTGCTCTTTTTGATCTTTAGTCCATCCAATATTTTCTCCTTGCCTCTCTCCTCCTACATTGTTAGTTGTATTCTCGTGGTGTTTTATATCTGCATCTGATCACCACTCCACACTCCTCTCTTACTTTCTTCAACACTTCCATCATGGTAATTCGGTCTTCTCCCTCTAGCTCCACCAGTACTGTTAGTCGCTTCTCCTTTGTTCACATTCATCCTCCTTCTCTCTCACATTCTTCTTGTCCAATCTTCTTTCCTTCTCCATGTTATCCATCTGCATTTCCCAACTTCTCAACAATATAAGAATTTATCCCCAACCAGCAAAAGCTGCTTGGGGATTAAATAACTTTTAGAAAGGTAAATTTCTTGTTTGTTTAAAAATAGTTTTGCAAGGATTCCCAGCTCTTCCAAACACTCAATCTCTACCTGTGCTCTTCTCTGAATCACTCACTTCCTGAATTCCACTAGAGGGCGCCCAGGGTGGTATGGCCGTAAGCAAGGACTGCTGCAAAGAGCGGGCAATTTAAAAATCAGCCAACCTAAAGGCCAATGTTATTAGATAAGTAGTGAAGAAAACACAAAAGCTTACAGCACCTGGTATTCCCAGGCGGTCTCCCATCCAAGTACTAACCAGGCCCGACACTGCTTAGCAGCCGAGATCAGACGAGATTGTGCGCACCCAGGGTGGAATGGCTGTAAGTGAGGGCTAGTGTTAAGAGCTGGCTTTTTAGAGATCAGCCACCCTAAAGGCCAGTGTATTAGAGAAGTAATGAAGAAAACCCAAAAGATTACAGCACCTGGTTCTCCCAGGCGGTCTCACATCCAAGCACAAAAGAGGCCCTACCCTGCTTAGCTTCCGAGATCAGACGAGATCGGGCAAGCCCAGGATAGTATGGCCGTAAGTGAGTGTTGTTGCAAAGAGCGGGCTATTTAAAGATCAGCCACCCAAAAGGCCAGTGTATTAGATAAGTAGTGAAGAAAACGCAAAAGCTTACAGCAACAGGTATTCCCAGGCGGTCTCCCATCCAAGTACTAACCAGGCCCGACCCTGCTTAGCTTTCTGAGATCAGACGAGATCGGGCGCAACTGTTTTTTATTATTTTTTTGTATACAGTTTCTCTTATACAGTCTCTACATCACATCACACATTTACATACATACTTTAGGAAAATCCTTCACTCCCCAACAGCTTCCACGTCAAATCTTTTAAAACACAATAAACATTTGGTGTAAACACAGCATAAAATGCATCTAAGATATCTTCACTTTTAAAATATACATACAGTATTTCCATGTACACTTCTGTTTTCCTTTGTTACGATCTCTTCTGAGTCGCAACAAAATAAGGGAGACACCACACGCCACGAACAATCAATAAGCTAATTTATTAATTGGTATAAGTCAGGACAACATTAAAGGTCAGTATAAGTGGTCATCCGGCGTGTCTGCAAATATGTGCGGATGTATAGCATTGACAAAAGACAACTGTCCAATAATTCGCAACGGAGATGGATCGAAGGCGGCGATGATCTCCCTATCCCTCACATCGCATGAGTTCTTCGATAGCCTCTTGACATGAGACCCACGGCACGGAAAGCTCAAACAAAACCAACCCAGTCTCTGCACAAGCTCAGCCACCGCCACGCACCCATCTCTGTCCCAGTCTTTTATAGAGCGTCATGATTACATTCAGGTGTGCAACCACTCCTTCAGCCAATCACCTGCAACTCAGAAATAACGGGTTAATCACTGAAACCGTCACACACCCCTTTAAAAGAGATCAGTTACAAACAGATCAAAAGAAAACCCAGCACCATAAACTTAGAAATCATATTTTAATACACATTATTATACCACCTCTGATCACAGTACAACCATGATTCTCACAATGCTTTCCATTCTCCCACACTACCCCTCCTTGCCACCAGCAATCTGGATCCTGAAAGCAAATTAAGGCGACAAGAGAGCACAGAAAAACAGAAACAACCGTTGTACTTAATTGATCAGACCAGGAACGCGGGACAACGCATCTGCCACAACATTATCCGTTCCTTTAATGTGTCTAACAATTAGATTGTAGGGCTGTAAAAAGAGAATCCAACGCATTAGCGTTGACTTGGTGACTGTAAAGAATGCAGGAATGTTAGAGGATTATGATCAGAAAACACCTCAATAGGCATTCCTCCCCCCACATACACATCAAAGAATTGAAGTGCCCAAATTAAAGATAAAGCCTCTTTCTCGATCACGGAGTAATTTTTCTGATAAGTGTTAAACTTACGAGAAAAGAAACTTACTGGATAGTCCAAACCATTCTCCCCGGTCTGTAACAAGACAGCTCCAGCTCCAACTTGACTGGCATCCGCCTGTAGTTTAAATGGCATATCCAGCCTCGGGGCAGCTAAAACGGGAGCAGTGGTCAATAATAATTTAACATTTTCAAAAGCTCTCTGACAATTTTCGCTCCAGTCAAATTTCACTGAGCTCTTAAGTAAGTCAGTCAGCGGAGAAACTACGGTTGAAAAATTTGCACAGAAACCCCGGTAATAACCGACCATCCCCAAAAAGCGCATTAGTTCTTTCTTTGTAGACGGAGAAGGAAACTGCTGAATGGCAAAAACTTTGGCCTGAACTGGACGCACTTTACCTTGGCCAACCTCTTTCCCCAAATATCTCACAGTAGCCTTGGCAAACTCACACTTAGCCAAGTTAACTGTAAGACATGCCTCAGCCAACCGAGTTAAAAGAGCTCGCAGACGAACTAAATGTTGTTCCCAGGTCTCACTGAAAACAATAACATCATCCAAATACACTGCACATCCTTCCAGCCCAAATATCACTCGGTTCATCAACCTCTGGAAGGTGGCAGGTGCATTTCGTAAACCAAAACTCATGACAGAGTACGAGTATAATCCAGACGATGTAATAAACGAGGTTACTTCTCTAGCTCTAGGAGTTAACGGCACTTGCCAATACCCCTTAAGAAGATCTAGCTTGCTCACAAAATTTGCTGTACCCACCTGATCTACACAATCCTCCATTCGAGGAAGTGGAAAAGCATCGGGCTTAGTGATGACGTTTAACTTGCGATAATCAGTACAAAATCTGTAAGTCGAATCTGCTTTCCTCACTAACAAGCAGGGTGAAGCCCAACTTGAGCACGACGGAACAGCTATTCCGTTCTCAAGCATATATTGAATTTCAGATTCCAATGCTTCTCTCTTACTGACAGGAGCCCTATAAAAACGTTGACGAATAGGTTGCGCATCTCCCACATCAACATCATGCTGTATCAGATGAGTACGAGTGGGTATATCTGAGAACAAGCCAGGAAACTCCCATAACAACTGAGTTAGGTCTTTGTTTTGAACCTCTGTCAAATGTGAAAACATAGCATCTAAATTCTGAAGAGTCTCTGAATTCTTTAATCGAGGTAGCAAAACGCAATCTTCAGGAACAACTATATCCTCCTTAACCATATCTTCTCCCTCAACAAAAGGTTGATGAGACTCAAAAGAAGCAGTGACAACAGGAGCAATTGAGTTCGTTGGTTGAACTCCTGAATTTCGAGAACGATAAGCTTTAAGCAAATTTACATGGAAACACTGCCTAGATTTTCGCCTATCTGGAGTAGCAACTTGATAATTTTCGTTAGACAGTTTCCGAAGAATAATATAAGGCCCAGTAAACTTGGCACAAAAAGGAGACCTGGAAGATGGTAATAAAATTAACACCTGATCACCTGGTGTAAAGACACGAACTTCAGCATGCTTATCATAGTGATTCTTCATTTTCTCTTGCGCAACCCCAAGATTTTTGTGCGCACACAATCCAGCCAAAAACAAACGCCTACGAAAACCATTCACATACTCTACCAAATTTTGTGGAGGATCCTCCTCACACAATCCCTCACGCAAAACAGAAAGAGGTCCACGTACACGATGACCGAAAACTAAATCATTTGGGCTAAATCCCAAACTCTCTTGCTGTACTTCCCTAGCAGCAAGTAATAGCCAGGGTAAACCCTCCTCCCAGTCACGGTTTAGCTCCACACAGTAAGCACGCAAAAGTGACTTCAAAGTCTGGTGAAACCGTTCAATCGCACCCTGACTTTGAGGATGATACCGACTGATTAGGTTTCACTTTAAGCATCTTCAAAACAAACATACGAGATGTAAAATTAGTACCGTTGTCAGTTTGAATAATTTTAGGTATCCGAAAATAGATATGAACTGAGTTAAAGCTTTCACAACTGCTTTGGTGGTAATTCTTCGGATGGCATAGGCTGCTGGATAGCGAGTTGCCTGACACATCACGGTCAACAGATATGCATTCCCTGATTTAGATGGAGGCAGTGGTCCCACGCAATCAATTATTAAGTGCTCAAACGGTTTATTTGTAACAGCTATGGGACTCAAAGGCACTGGTCTCAACAGCTGATTTGGCTTCCCAGTTACCTGGCAAGTGTGACACGTTCTGATGAAAGACGAAATATCCTTTTTCAAACGAGGCCAATAAAATTGTCGTAAAATTCGTTCATAGGTCTTTTTTACTCCTAAATGTCCAGCAACTTCACCATGTGCATGTTGTAATACTACGTCTCGAAATTGTTTTGGCACAACCACTTGAATTATACACTCCCCCAGCAAATCCTTTTTATAGGGAACGTACTTCCTTAGAAGCATCTCATCTTGGATAAAACATCCACTAACAGCACTTCTTACCTCCTGAGGTGAAATAACAGCATCAAACAACTTCTGCAATTCAGGGTCTTTCTGCTGTGCATCTACCAAATCCCTATGAGATATAGGTGAAAGGGTGATCAAACCAGGCACAACATATTTTGACTTCTTGTTTCTCAAATGTCATCTCACGACTTTTTGCGAGTCACAGCACAAGTTGTAAATACTTCAGGGAAAGTTTGATGCAGAATATCAGAATTCCCTGTGACTGGAATAGGCACTACCTCAGGAGGTGGAATCACCTCTCGCCATACTCTACCTCCAGCCAAATTGTTACCCAAGATGACAGTAATCCCATCCACTGGCAAAGACGGACGAACTCCCAAGGATACTTCTCCACAGACCAGGTCGCAAGTCAAGTGTACTCTATGCAGAGGAACAGAAAGAGTGTTTAATCCAATTCCTCTAATCAGGACACTCCTCCCTTCACTTGATACCTCAGAAAAGGGCAAAACAGATTCAAGAATAAAAGATTCTGATGAGCCTGTATCTCTCAAGATTTTAACTGGTATTTTACTCTCAGAGTTTAGCAAAGACACACAACCTTCCGTAATGAATGGTACAAAGTTCTTCATGGCTACTAATTTGGGGTCACATACTTCCTCTCCCACCTCTATGGAAGTACCATGATCAAAGTCCTTGGTAGTTACAGTAACATCAGTCACTAATACAGGATTCACATAATTAACTTGTGATTTCTTTTTTCCAGATTTCCACTTAGCAGCTAAAACTGGGCATTTATTTTTCCAATGACCCAGATTAAAACAGTAATTACACACCGAGTCTCTTTCAGATCTCATCCGACCACTATTCTCTGATTTTGAAGGATATGTTTGTTCAAATTTCCTTGCTTCAACTCGGTTTTCATTGAAGTTACCACTCTGTTGACTTGATCGATCTTCTCTGTATACCTTCTTATGCGTTAACACATACTCATCTGCTAAAACTGCAGCTTCCATTGCGTCTTTTGGCTTCTTTTCATTTATGTAAGTAGCAATGTAATCGGGCACAATATTTTTAAATTGTTCTAAAATGACCAAATCACGCAGCTTTTCAAAATCATCAACAGCGGATGCAACACACCAACGATCAAAATAAGAAACCAGATCTCTTACCACCTCAGAGTGTGTTTGACGATCACCTTTTCTCCAGCTTCGAAATCGCTGGCGATAAGCTTCAGGAACTAGTTCGTAGGCCTTCAAAATAGCCACTTTTACCTTTTCATAATCCTTTCTATCCTCCATCGTGAGCGCTGCATATGTCTCCTGTGCCTTGCCTGTGATCACCGTTTGAAGCATGACAATTCGGATAGACCTCGACCAATTTCTTTCCTCAGACATAGTTTCGAATAAAGAAAAAAAAACATCGGGGTCGTGTTCATTAAATTTGGGAAGCAGTCTTAAATTACTGGCCAAGTCAAACCCTCCAGATAAATTTAAACCTCTCTCCCCAGCACCTGACACCATTCTCCCTTCCAATCTCAACCTCTCCACCTGCAGCTCATGATCTCGTCGGACTTCTCAGCCTCTAATTTTTTGTTCGAACTCAATCTCATGTTGTCGGAGCACATTCTCGTTTCTTATTCTTTCAATCTCTTTGTCGTGAAGCTGCTGCATTTGTAAAATCTCCTTTCTTTCCTCAAAAGATAACCCGGAGAAAATATCTAAATCACCTTTTGTAGCAATGTCGCTTTTTCTCTGTGGAGAAGCCACCATAAGGCTATTTTCACATAACCAATCTTTCACAACAGAACGTAGTTCCTTTTTCCGTATTTTCTTGTCTATCTCACTGATTTTAAAATGATCGACAAGTTCCCATAATTGTTGTTTTACAAAAGAATTTAATAACTCCTCTGAAGGATCTTTAATAAATTCTTTTATAGACGACATCTCTCATATTAAGTTACGCATTTAAACAAAAAGCAAGTGCATTTATTTTCCTTTCGGAACAAAATAGGTGAAACAATTATTCACTCTCCCCCTTCTAAACTGCCTACTAACCCACTAAACTAACCTATGCCTAGTCTTCATGCAGCTTTCAAGAGTAAAGCGACATTAAACACCAAAATACCGATGGTTTAAAAATTGAACAAACAGCTCAATCAGAAACCACGGCGGTGTACTTCACCCAAAAGCCTGCACAAAAATAAAAAAGGCAAAATAACAAATCAACGCCATGGCGTTGCTAATTCCCTACCAGGGAGAAAATGAACAATTTATCCCCTATACAAAGAAAAATGCACTTACCTTAAATTATGACTATTTTCGAACCCACGAGTCAGTTTAAACATTATGAACATCTCTCAAAACCATGCGCATACCGAAACATCACCATTTTACATAACTCAAATGAACATAATACTAAATATTACTCAAATCTAATTTTGTTATGATGTAATTTCGCTTTAGGACGAGCCCCCATTCTGTTACGATCTCTTCTGAGTCGCAACAAAATAAGGGAGACACCACACGCCACGAACAATCAATAAGCTAATTTATTAATTGGTATAAGTCAGGACAACATTAAAGGTCAGTATAAGTGGTCATCCGCGTGTCTGCAAATATGTGCGGATGTGTAGCATTGACAAAGACAACTGTCCAATAATTATTCGCGGAGATGGATCGAAAGGCGGCGATGATCTCCCCTATCCCTCACATCGCATGAGTTCTTCGATAGCCTCTTGACATGAGACCCACGGCACGGAAAGCTCAAACAAAACCAACCCAGTCTCTGCACAAGCTCAGCCACCCGCCACGCACCCATCTCTGTCCCAGTCTTTTATAGAGCGTCATGATTACATTCAGGTGTGCAACCACTCCCTTCAGCCAATCACCTGCAACTCAGAAATAACGGGTTAATCACTGAAACCGTCACACCTTTTAAAAACAGTCCAAACATCTAAACCAATTTTTTCCATTTTAGCCACAGTTCTTCTCTCCCATATTGCAATTTTCATTAGCATTACACACAGATTAATAAAGGTTTTGTTTTGACACTTGTTTTACCATCCAAACATCACCACTCTGTTCCATTTCCATTATAGTTTCATCCCACTCCAGTCAAATCTTTAACTAAACATTTACATTTGTTTAAAAATAAGTCAAATTCTTTGCAATATAAAAACAGATGTTAAAACCCCTCTTCTTTTTCCTGGCACACCGCATGTTGCTCCATTCCTATTTTATTTAAATAATCTCAGTAAAAAACATTTTATGTCTTTATAAAATACTCCAAACATTCCTACTTTGTTTCCACACACCTCCCTCATGTTTCCCCATACACATTCTTCTTTTAGATCATTGAATTTTTCCACCCAGTACTTATTTACAATTGGCTCTTTAAAAACGCCCCAGTTTCACATAAATATTTTCCTCTGTTTGCTCTCCTTCCATACTCTCTATTCTTTTAACCCAATCTTTGGGTATTGCATTTTTAATGATTTCATATTTGTTTGTTACTTCTTGTTTACTTTATTCCTCTTTTGCTTCGTCCATTGTATCCACGATATATTGAATTCCCTCTTTAAATTCGTACAAAACATCTCTCACTCTTGTTTTCCCCACTTCCATCCATTTTTAAAAAAATATTTATTTATCTTGCTTTAACTGGTTATGTTTGAACAACAGAGGTTGATTCTAAATGTTTTCTCTCCCTTGTGGATTGTATACAATTTGTGTTAATTTTTCCCCTGGCACTAAATATTTCCCTATAAAACTCAGGTAATCCTTCCGTCATCCAAATTTTCAGAAGATTCCATCACCCATGGTAAAATTCCTACATTTGTTTAAAAAGTATCAAGAACCTTCCCCATCAAGTTTATTGTTCTCAATTTCCAAAAATGTAACCTTTCTATATTTGTATTTGTTATATTTGTAACCCAGGCCACTGACTAGGTTAAAAGAACAAAAGAAAAAAAAATTAACTCTTTTATTTTACTTGTTAATATATTTTTATTAATAGGAGAAATGTTGATTTAAGTTGCTATATATATTATAATACACATTGAGGTTTAGAAAAAAATAAAATAATAATTTGCCAAAGTAAGTTTTGACTTTAAGGCCAGAGGTTAGCTCCGCCTCCAAGATAAGTTAAGGACAGAGTGCAGAGGGTGACTGAAAAAAATTATGTAGAGCAATTAGATTTCATTTGTTGATTATCCCTAAAAAGACGGTTTGGATCAAGACATACTCCACTTTATTCTCTTTCATCTAATTTTTTTCCTTGGTGAATAAAATATTTGTTATTAATGGGTGTTAACTGGTTTTGTTTGTATGTTTGTAGCTATTTAAAATGTAATGTGTAAGAGATGCATTTGAAAATTATCTAGTGTGTATTTTCATAAAAACGGTGTAAATGTGTTTTTGTTCAGAAAATGTATATTGGTTGAATTAGTTATTTTCATAAATATATTACATGTGATGCTAGCTTTGCTATTTACGTACATAGACAGCAGTGCATTGAGAGCAAACATGTGGTTGACTAGCATATATGTTATGTATATGCAAGGAGTAATGAAACAGACTATCTATTTCATTTGAACATGTTTATTGAGCAATTCATTCATTGTTTTTTTTTTTGGCTTTGTTTTATCAAGGCTGGGTTTCCCCCCTTTTTTTCTTCCATGTATTATACTTTTGTTGTTTATACTCTGGAGTCCTGATCTGTCCCTGCCGTGGATGCTCTTTCTGTGGTTTGGACATGGCGAGCCACCCATCTAATTGATCATACCTGGAAGTAAAAAGAACAATCATTTTGCTGAACTGGTAGGACAAAACATACTTGAAATGTGGTATTATTTTTCTCTGGACTGAGCTTTACATTTTTCATATTGAACTGAACAAACTGGAATTTGGACACTGAGCTTTAAAAAAAATAAAAATAATAATTATCTGTGGATACAAATTGTGAACCTGAATTTGACATTCCTGGTCTGAAATATGTAATACTGATTCTGAAATCTATATTTCTAATTTGAATTTCAGTATCTTTTGTGAACTGAACTATTGTTTGACATTGTGAATTTGGGTTTAATTTCTTTTCATCGTTTTAATTTACTCAATAACTATATATTCAGTTACCTCTTTTCGTTTAAATTTACCCTTGTGTTTGAATTCATTATTTCATTAGTTTCTGTTATCAATCCAATACACTCCAGTGAGTTGACCTAATCTTCTGATATCTGGTCCAGAAAAAAAATGTATCACTCATACCATAGCTAGCACGCCAAAAACAGGTAGTTGAGGGTTACATGTTACTAGTTCTTCCCACATTTCATCTCTTACATTCCTCTCATATTTTGCCTATTAAAACTCCTAAAATCTTAATTAAGCCCATGACGTAAGCTAATGAGCGACTGCGGGTATAAAAGAGCACCTGTAAGATACGTCATCCTCTTTTTTGTCTGAGGAGAGGCAGGAATGCCCGAAGCATGGACCCGAGACGCAGCGTCTTGTTCCCTATTCTCAGGGAACCATGGTTACATGCGTAACCTGAGACATTCCCTATTGAAAGGGAACTCTACGCTGCATCCTCTAGAGGGCACTAGGGGAACGATATACCAACTGAGGGATATTCCATGCTGAGGGATGAGTGGCCAAATAACTGGATTCCTTAAGTCAAGGACTCAAAAGGAACACCATCCCTGCCCCAGCAGATCGCTGTGACCACAGCCAAAGCCTTCTAAAGGCCAGCTCATAGCTTGCCAACGTCATAGACTAGCTCACCCACCAACGTAAGGAACTCTAAGAGTGGAGGTCTCGGCCAACTGACTCTCTAGAATGAGAGGAGACCTGGATACACTCCACGCTAAAAAATAGTTAGTGAGGATCAAGAGAAAGAACCCACACATAAATATCCTAAGCGGAGTTCTGGAGAGCGGAGGCTTCGGCAGAATGACTCTCTTAAATGAGAGGAAGCCTAACACTCAATCCTAGTTGATAGTGGATGTCTCAGCCTAACAACACTCTAGACGAGAAGAAACCACCAGAGGAAGTTAGAGAGGATTCACTTTTATTACTGCTGGAGAGAGGAGGCTTCAGCAGAGTAACTCTCATGACGAGAGGAAGCCTATCAACACTCGATCCTGGTAGCGGAACTCTTAAGAGTGGAGGTCTCAATAGAGCCTACGTGTTAATTGTGCTGCCTGAGCTGGGCTCTGGAGAGCGGGGGCTTTGGCAGAATGACTCTCTTAAACGAGAGGAAGCCTACCTGAGGAGCTCTTAAGAGTGGAGGTCTCAGCATGACGACTCTCTAGAACGAGAGGAGACCTAACTGCATTTAGCGCTACAGACAGCTAGCGAGGCTTACCACAGAGCCTACATACTAGTAGTGCTGCCCAGGTGGAGCCCTGGAGAGCGGAGGCTTCAGCAGAATGACTCTTAAACGAGAAGAAGCCTAACAACACTCAGCCCAAGTTGGGAAGCTCTTAAAAGTGGAGGTCTCAGCATAACGACTCTCTAGAACGAGAGGAGGCCTAACTACACAGCGCTACAGACAGCTAGCGAGGCTCACAATAGAGCCTACATACTAGTGCTGCCTAAGCGGAGCGCGGAGGCTTCAACAGAATTACTCTCTTATACGAGAGAAAGCCTAACAACACTCAAACCAAGTTGAGAAGCTCTTACGAGTGGAGGTCTCAGCATAACGTCTCTCTAAAATGAGAGGAGACCTGCTTACACTCAGTGCTAGAGACTGCTAAAGAGGCTCGAAATAGAGCCTACATGTAAATTGTGCTGCCTCAGCGGAGCTCTGGAGAGTGGAGACTTCAGCAGAATGACTCTCTTAAATGAGAGGAAGCCTAGCAACATTCGATCCTGAGAAGCTCTTAAGAGTGGGGGTCTCAGCATAATGAATTTCTAAAATGAGAGGAGACCTGATTACACTCAGCAATAGAAACAGCTAGCGAGGCTCACAATAGAGCCTACATACTAATAATGCTGCCTAAGCGGAGTGGTGGAGAGCGGAGGCTTCGGCAGGATGACTCTCTTAATCGAGAGGAAGCCTACAACACTCAACCCTAGTTGAGGGGCTCTTAAGAGTGGAGGTCTCAGCATAACGACTCTCTAAAACGAGAGGAGACCTGACTTTACTCAGCACTACGGACAGCTAGCGAGGCTTACCACAGAGCCTACATACTAGTAGTGCTGCCTAAGCAGAGCTCTGAAGAGTGGAGGCTTCAGCAGAACGACTCTGTTAAATGAGAGGAAGCCTAACAACACTCAGCCCAAGTTGAGAAGCTCTTAAGAGTGGAGGTCCCAGCATAATGACTTTCTAAAATGAGAGGAGACCTGATTACACTCAGCCTAGTACGAGGGGCTCCTAAGAGTGTAGGTCTCAGCATAACGACGCTCTAAAACGAGAGGAGACCTGACTACACTCAAAGCTAGAAACAGTTAGTGAGGCTAAAGAAAAAGTGTATACTAATAGTCCTGCCTAAGCGGAGCTCTAGGGTTACTGTAATCTAAGCATAGCATCCCCTCAAAGGAGGGGATTGCTCCCAGGCTCAAGAACAGCTGATCAGGAAGGCTTATAGATAGAGCCTCACAATCTGATCCCCGTGATCAGTCTGACTAACTGCCTCGGCAGCCAAGAGACCTGAAACCACGGGTGGGAGGTGCTCAATTCTCAACTGTTTTAGAGAAATAAAGCATCCGAGGCATACTTAACGCGATCATTTCCTGCAGCGTGCATTTAGCTCCCTCTGGAAGCCAAACACATTCTGTTCAAACCCTAAATTCTTCAAGAATCAGGAGAGAACAGAAACTGCCAAGAATTCATCGCATTAAACTTGTTCAACTCCCTCGAGAGGTGAACGCGCTCGTGCAAACGCTGACTAAAACTCGAGTAAAGCTTTACCTCTGCCGGTAGTAGCCACGCGAATGCAAACAGAGAGCACGTCCTATTCTCTCACGAGTCAAAGACGTGTGCTTCCGTACACAAGGGCTTGAAGACAAAAAAGAGGATGACGTATCTTACAGGTGCTCCTTTATACCCGCAGTCGCTCATTAGCTTACGTCATGGGCTTCCGCCTGCCAATGTCAAGTTCATTATAGTATTTCATTCATGCTTCAGACACCGGACACACTGAAGGTGTTCCCCTAGCGCCCTCTAGAGGACGCAGCGTAGAGTTCCCTTTCGATAGGGAACCACAGCTTTTCCTAATCTCATATATACTGTTTTCTCCTCTATTTTACTTCCAGATCCTTTTCAAAATGATTTAACAACATTGATAACTTCGTTATCTTTTCCTTTTACAATTATCATTTTGTCATCAGCATATTGAAAAACCTTCCCTTCAGCATTGTTTTCTTCAATTTGTATCCCTATTATTCCTTTTTGTTTTATAGCTAATCCCAAAGGTTCTGATACAAGCGAATACAGTAAAGCTGAAAGTGGACAATCCTGAATAATTGATCTTGTGATTTTAAAACAGTCTGTTAAAAATCCATTACATTTTATCCTTGTTAATGCACCCTTACATAAAATCCCAATCCATTTGATAAAATTCATCCCAAAGCCAAAGTTCCTTAAAACCTCAAATAAATAACTGTGTTCCACACTATCAAAAGCTTTTTCAAAGTCCAGACTAATTACATATCCATCCTCACTTTTATCCTTCATATACCATATTGTCTCTTATACTCCTTTTTATGTCAGCTATATCTCTTCCTTTTACAATGAATGCTTGGTTTGTTTCAATTATACTTGGTATAACTTCCTTTAATCTGTTTGCTAAAACCTTCGCCAAATCTTAAGATCTGTGTTCAACATCGTGATTGGCCTATCATTTTTGATCTACTTTTTCTCCCTTCCTTTTACATACCAGTTTCATTAACCCTTTCCTCGTTCCTTCATTAATTTCTTATTTTCCTTACATTTCTTTGTCTTTATTTAAAAAAAACACTGAAACATTTGACCCTCCATCAATTGCATATTTATTCTCTAACTGCTAGCTTTTCTTGTAAAACTAGCACTAAGTTTCTTTGTTCTATATTCTATAACTTCCTACATGTACTGCGTTAGGCTAACCAGGACTTGTAATAGCACTTGCATGTTGTTGCTCTTTTGTTGGTTTTGATTGCTTCTATAATGTCCTCATTTGTATGTTGCTTTGGATAATAGCGTCTGCTAAATGACTAAAATAAATGAAAATAAATAATAAATTCTTGTTTTACATATAAAATGCCCCACTATTTGCCTTCTTGAAAAATCCTTTTTTCCTGCATTCATTTCTCTCCACACATCTATTAAGTTATTTTCACTCATCATTTCCTTTAATTATTTTCTCCCTACGTCTGATGTAAAAACCATTCCTTCCGCCATATCATGCTTGCTGAAAACAGTATTAAAATCCCCCAGCATTATCATTTCTTTATATTTCTTTATAATACTCATTAAAACATTAAAAAAATCTTTATTTTCTTTCTCCTCTGTTGGTGCATGTACATTTGCTAAAGTCAGTTCATGTCCTTCACAAGTTTACTTTACCACCATACGTTTCCCCAACTTATCTTTATACACTACTTTGCTTGTATTAAAAACATATTTTCTAATTAAAAACGCCTTCCAAGCCTTCCATCCATAACCATTGTTATATAAAATATCCCCTTCCCATTTATTTTTATAGTCCCTCATCACACTCTTTCCAGTTAGTTCCTTGCAAAGCGATAACATCTTCTCCTTTACATTTTTCTTTCACTCTTTCAAATTTTTCCATGTCCATCAGTCCCCTTGCATTAAAAGTAACACAACTTAAAACCATTAAAATAAAGAAAAACAAGTACCTAAAAAAAAACAAAAACATTTTTCTCCATCTTCTCCCTCCAGCCCTCCTAAAGCTTCATATCTGTTTACACTTTTGACTCGGTCCCTTGTCATTTTCTTTTTTTCTTGCATTTTCCAAATTTGGTTTTACCTTTTTAAAGTTCTACTACTTAATTGTCCTCTTGCCCCTCTGTCTTTTCCTGTGTTGTCCATCTTTACTACTTCCATGTCTGTTTCTTTCGTTTGCTCTACCATTCCTTGTCCATTTCTGTCCACGTCCTCCAGAAGACTTTTAAAACTGTCCGATATTTCCATTTCTGTCCATTGGGTGTCCTGTTCTGTTGTCTGTTCCTTATCCTCCTCATTCTCTTTTTCTCCTTCTCCTTCCTCTCGGTTGCTCATTCCTCCTTCGGTTTCTTTTTGTTGCAATCCTTCTTCCTCCCTGTCCTTCATCAGTTTGTCTTTCCTTCTCCCTGTTTCATTCACGCCCCTGTCCGTCCAACCGATGTCCCATGCCTACTTCCTCTCCCTCCATCCAACATTCACACTTATATAAAACTTCATGACACCCCGGGCATCTGACAGCATTGCAATCTCTTGCAAAGTGTCCCCTCTCCTCACACTTGTAGTACTTAAAATCTGGGCAATCTTTTAGTAAGTGTCCTGGGCTCATGCCCAGTCTACAGGTCTTCACCTGATGACTGTGCATAACCCTAAAATCCTGCGGCCCTTCCGCTGTTTCCAGCTTCGTGCTGTATGGCAACGATGCCACTTATTTGGGCAATCTCACTTTTAGGAACCTTGTTCCGTCCTCAATGTCAGTGCCTGGGTAGCATCTTCTTTTTATATTTAAAATGGGATTAACTTCCCATCCTTCCAATTTTCCTAAAATATTGTTGTCATCAAGATAGGCGGGCAGGTGCATGAAGGAAACAACATAGTCTCTAATTTGCACATTTTTAACCTCACAGTTCACTCCTTTTATTATGTCAATTTGTCACATGTTTCTTCTTTTTCTATTTTGAGGCGGGCAGGTGCATGAAGGAAACAACATAGTCTCTAATTTGCACATTTTTTACCTCACAGTTCACTCCTTTTATTATCAGTCAATTTGTCACATGTTTCTTCTTTTTCTATTTTGAGTTCATATTCCTTTCCTTGTCTTGGCCTTAAGGCCAGAATTTTTCCATTTCCACATTTGTCCCCCACCGCTTTAATAATATCCACAGCTCTCCCCTCACTTACATTCTCCTCATTCACGCTTCCTTTAAATATTTCCTTCCACCAAACTTGTCTCTTGCGTCTTGGTTTTCCCCATGTCTTGCTCGTTGTTGATAATCCGGTCTAGTGTTGTTTTCCATGCGTGCCTCTCCATCCAGTCCAGTGTCGTTTGCCATGTGTGCCTCTCCATCCAATCCAGTGTTGTTTGCCATGCGTGTCTCTCCAGCCATTCCAGTATCTTTTACCATGCATGTCTCTCTATCCAGTCCAGTGTCGTTTGCCATGCGTGTCTCTCCAGCCAGTCCAGTGTCATTTGCCATGCTTTTCTCTCATGCTAGTCCAGTGTCGTTTGCCATTAACCTATCCATTGTTTTTGAAAAAAAAGCACGAACAAAAATTAAACACCCTCCAGCCAGCAAGGTGCTGCTGTTAGGTTGTTTTAAAACTAAAAACAAAAACATATTATAATCCACGATAACAGTACAAACAAAAACAAAAATACCACAAAATGGAGGAGAGCCTTCCTCTCCCAACTGCTGCCAGTCACTTCCTAGATTTCTAGCTAACTCCCTCTAGCTCGCCCAGGGTGGTATGCCCGTAAGCGATTGCTATGCAAAGAGCGGGCTATTTAAAGATCAGCCACCCAAAAGGCCAGTGTATTAGATAAGTAGTGAAGAAAACCCAAAAGCTAACATCACCTGGTATTCCCAGGCAGTCTAACGTCCAAGTACTAATCAGGAGCGACAATGCTTAACTTCCGAGATCAGACGATATCAGGCACACCCATGGTGGTATGGCGGTAAGCAAGAGCTATCGCAGAGAGCGGGCTATTTAGAGATCAGCCACCCTAAAGGCCAGTGTATTAGATAAGTATCCCATCCAAGTATTAACCAGGAGTGACAATGCTTAGCTTCCGAGATCAGATGAGATTGGAGCGAGCCCAGGGTGGTATGGCCATAAGCTAGTGGTGCTGCAAAGAGCGGATTATTTAAAGATCAGCCACCCTTCACCCTAGTGAAGAAAACCCAAAAGCTTACAGCATCTGGTACTCCCAGGCGGTCTCCCATCCAAGTACTAACCAACTTAAGACCATCACCGGAGGAGAGGAGTATGCATTGCGCTTACTAGGTGCTAGATGGCAGTCAATTTTTGGATGCTTCGCGTTGCCCCCTCAGGGGCCCCACGGAACGGTGATGGATTTTCCTTTTTTTTGTGCCTTTCGTTGCAATCTGCAGTTTGGCCACAGTGTGGCACACTACTGAACACAGACCCCCTACTGGAGGTGCGTCGAATAGGTGTAGGGTGGGCATCCACAGGCAGCCTAAACCTCCCACGGAGAGCTTTTGTGGCCGGCAGCTCCCTATTGGCCCTCTGGCCATCTAAGAACCACCCCCAGACCCCGCCCACAGACCACGGACAGCCTATTAGTCCCCCTACATGCCTGTGTGTCCACAAACCGCCTACATGCCAACGTGTAATCTAAGTAGCACCCCCGGCCCTGCCCTCGAGCATGAACAGGCTATTCGCCTTTCTGTCCGCTGTCCAAGAAACACCTCTGAAAACGAATTGGATAATTTACATGCGTCAGAGAACCCCGTTCGGCCCCTGATTCCGAGATCAGACGAGATCGGGCGCGTCCAGGATGGTATGGTCGTAAGCGAGTGCTGCTGCTAAGAAAGGGCTATTTAGAGATCATTCACCCTAAAGGTCAGTGTATTAGATAAGTAGTGGACAAAACCCAAAAGCTTACAGCCTCTGGTATTGCCAGGTGGTCTCCAATCCAAGTACTAACCAGGAGCGACCATGCTTAGTTTCCGAGATCAGACAAGATCGGGCGTGCCCATTTTTTTCTTTTTTATTAAAATTAAAAAGTCATTACATAGAATTTTCGAAATAGTTATTTCAAATGTCAATACAATAATGCTTTCAAATATAATACAATTTTAACATTACACATTCAGTTTCTTACTAATTCACTTCTAATCTATTGAGTGTATTTTTAATAAAAGGGTTGTTTTTCGCAATCAATTTATGACTTAACTGCATCCTTTCTTCCCTCTTAAAATACTCCTCCAATGTCTTTATATACTCTTCAATTTTCCTTTTAAAATGTGTCCACAAATCCAGTTTTCTATTTTCCCTGTAACTAAATTCCTTCTACACAATATTACATATCTTGCCACAGATAAAATTATATTTATCACACTCTGCTTTTCAGATTCTATGTTAACTCCAAATAAAAACACAATTCCATCTGTTCATTCTCAATTTCATCCCCTTTGTCCCCCAACAATTATTTTACCATATTTTTCACTTTCAATTTAAAACTTTGCAATTATGTACATAACAGAAACATATATAAAATCCTTTCCTCTTTTGTTAAACAAATTTGACAAAGCATTTTCAGTTATACCCATCTTATGCAGTTTTAATTCTGAGAAAATCATATTATGTCTAATACAAAAGTCCAAGTTTTCCATTTTTGCATCCATATACCATTTCCTCAAAATTGTCCCTAACATTCTCTTATCAAAATCATTGAACACTTTTCCCCAAAATGTTAACCCTACAGGCTCTTTAAAAACTAAATTCCTAAAATACACATACAATTCTTTCACCAAACATTGATTGAAAGAAACCTCTTCTCCTTTCTCTTTTATAAACAGCTTAATTGTCTCCCCTTCATTCCTTTATCTTCCTCAGTTTTTTTATCCATTGTTCAGGGATTGCTTTTCACCTGTGCATATTGGTTTTCTTATATTTTATATTTATATATTTAAAGTTATATTTCTTAGAACTTTTCACATTTATATCCTCTTCAACCTCTTTCATAAATTCTCTTCTAAAATTGCATGAAATGGCAAAAAAACTTATTTTACCTCATATAAAATATATTTCACTCTCTTAAAACCAGCATTAATCCATTGTTTAAAATACAATTATTTCCCTTTATATAAAACATTATCATTTTAAAACAATGGTTGATTTTAAAATGTCTTCTCGCCTCTCTGGTTTTATACAAACATTTATTTTGAATTCACTCCATGCTTCCAAGACTTCTATATAAAATTCTGGGATTCTAGTCTTCAAGTTTTGCTTCAGTTTCATCCATGAAATATCCAGTCCAACATTCATATTTCCATATCTGTTTAAAAACATCTTCATAATCTTTAAAAACATCTTCATAATCTCTTTCCATTTGTGCCTGATGTTCCTCATTTAAATACCTTCTCACTGTTTTAACTCTAAAGCTCTTTTACTTTAATTCTGAATCTTGTAATCACAATCCCCCTTCTTTCACATACCATTTTATTGTGTCTCATGCAATCTTTGATGGTTGAGAATCCCATATAATTTTTTTTTTACCTATCCACACTGGCGTAACTCCTAACACACCACATTTTTGCTAACATTAAGGAATTCAGCACTAACACCTTTCCTTTTAATGTTAGCCTCTCTGTTTCCAAAAGTTTAAAACTCTCTCCATCTTCCCTATCACTTCATCCCATATCAGATCCCTTATCACTCTTTCATTTTTTTTCCAATTCTCACTCCTAACATCTTTACATTTTCTTCTTTAAAAGGAAATAACTTTTGAATATTCTCCCCTCTCCTATTTTCATGTACACTCTTTTCTGTATATACATTTTTGCCCTTTACAGTACATTTGTAATATTTCCAATGCTTTTTTAACACTTTTGACATCCTTCACTATTAAAGTTGTCATCTGCATATTGATATTCGACTACTCTAATTTATTTTTCTCCCATTATTGCTGAACACAATGATTCTGCTACCATACTATATAACTGTGCTGACAAAGGACATCCTTCTCTTATTGACCTTAAAACACTAAAAGCTTCTAATAAAAACCCATTACATTTTATTTGGCTTTTTGCCCCTTTATGTATATATAATCTTCAACCATTTTACAAAATTCTTCCCAAATTCAAACTTTTCTAGAATTACAAACAGAAATTCATGTTCTACTCTGTCAAATTGCTTTTTCTAAACTTATAACATATCCACTTTTTCTTTCTTCCAACATATAACTAACTACATCTTTTATACTACTCACTGAATCTGTAATATCTCTTCCTTTGATAGCATATGCCTGGTTTGTTTCAATTATGATAGGTAACATTTTATTTAGTCTGTTTGCTAAAATCTTAGATACAATTTTAAGTCGGTGTTTAGCAATTTTTTTAAATCATTCTTATCGCCTATTTTCTTATATATTAATTTAATAACGCCAATCCCCATAAAATTACTAGTTTCTTCCCTTTTAAAAATCTCATCATACACTTTTTAAAATTGGTATCAATACTTCCTTAATTTTTATAAAACTCACTTGATATACCATCGCTTCCAGGACTCTTTCCATTATTCAATTGCATTATAACACGATTTCTTTCTTTATCTCCTCATCACTTAGTTTTTATCTTCTAAATCCAATTTCTTTATTTTCCTGTAAAAATTATTTTTATGTCCCTTCAATTTTCTTTACTAAATAACTTCTTATTAAATTCTGTTATTTCTTTTCAAATATATTTCTTTTACTATCTTACCATTTTATTTATTTGATCATTCCTTCTCTCCTGTCTACTTTTTTCCAAATTAAAGAAAAACTTTGCATTTTTCCCCTTCTACTACATATTTTGCCTTACTACTTAACATATCCTCTAAATTTAATTTCTTCTATTTCTTTAAACTTTTCTTCTAATATTAAATGTTTTTCCCATTTTCTTCTCCCTCAGTCCAGATATATTTTCCTTATTTCCTTTTCTTTAAAATTCCTTGCTCTCTTCATCATTTTGCTCAAATCCTTTGCATAATTCTCTGATTCTATATTTAGCATTATCCCACCATATTATTTTGTCGTCTTTGTACAATTGATTTTTCTGTTGTTCTTTTGTTCTATTCCTTCTCTAAAACTAATTTCCTTTAAAAGACCTGTATTTAAAATCCATAATCCTGGTCCTCTCTTCATTCCACTCAAATCCACCTTTGCCCATACAATTTTATGATCACTTAATGATGTGTCTTTATAATAAATATTATCAACCACTTTCATGGAATTCCTTTTACATATCATGAAATCTATTCTGCTTGCACATATTTTTAAATACTTTTGCCTTTTAAAATTCTCTGATAGCTTCGTTTTTTCTCTCCATATATCCACCATCTAATTTTCTTCCATTATACACTTTAGTTCCTTCCGCCTTCTATCTGATTTAAAAATCATGCCTTCTGCAATATCCATCTTGCCAAAGATGCCACAGTATTAAAATATCCAATTATTAAAGTCTTTCCATTTTTCTAGAAGTCTTCAGTTTTTAAACCTTTTCTTTAAACGGTGCATGTCCATTGCATTCAATAACTTTTTACCCCCCTTCTATTTCCACAGCTAAACATTTCCCTTCTTCATCATTGTACACCATTCACACATCCTCACACACACCATTTTTGATTACGTTTGCTACTCCTCTCCCTTTTCTCCCATCTCCATGGTTACATATAACATTCCCTTTCCATTTCTTTTTAAAATCATTCATTACTTCATCTCTCCAATTCGTCTCTTGAATCATTAAAACATTTGCCCTCCTACAACATTCTTTCAGTCTGTCAAATTTTCCTTGAATTAATAACCTACGAACATTAATGGCTGCAATGCTCAAGAGCATAAGACATAAAGCAGTCCATGTTATTCTTCTCATTATGTTTCATTATTGGTTCCGTATAATACCTCAAATCTGTTTTGGTTACATTCCCCTCTATTTATTCCTTTTTCTTTTATTTTCATTTTTAATGATTTCCTCCTTTTAGCTTTTACAATGTTAGGCTTTACCTTTTAACATTCGTCTTGTTGTTGACACCGTTTCCCAGTGTTTTTTATTGTCATCCCCTCTTTCTCCTTCCATATCCTCCTCTTCCTCCTGACTTTCTGAGAGCTCTTGTTCCTCTTCTTTATTCCCCAGACTCCCACCTTCTTGTTCCATTTCTTGTTCTATCATTCTCCACATCATCTCTAGCTTGTTTTCCTTTGTCTTTCTCCATTAATTATGTTTGTTCCTCCTCTGGCTCCTCTACATTTTGTGCCTCTTCTGTTTTCACGTGGTTCTCAGGCTCATTTTCAAACTCCATCCAGCACTCACATTTTATGAGAACTTTCTTACTGTCAGGACATCTCACTGCATCACATTCTCTTGCGAAATGACCCAACTCTCCACAGTTGCAACACTTGAATTCAGAGCAATCCTTCATTACATGTCATGGTCCCATGCACAGCCTGCAAGTCTTTACCTGTCAATCATGTATAATTCTTAAATATTTTGCCCCTTCCTCTGTTTCAAACATCGTGTTGTACGGGAGTGATACCACATCCTTAGGAAATTTCACCCTCACATAGCGAGTCCCATCTTGTAATATTCATGCCCGGATAATATCTCC
The DNA here is from genome assembly GCA_027564155.1 of Gymnocypris eckloni scoliostomus. Taxonomy (NCBI): domain Eukaryota; kingdom Metazoa; phylum Chordata; class Actinopteri; order Cypriniformes; family Cyprinidae; genus Gymnocypris; species Gymnocypris eckloni. Next base: position 31,816,608 of record CM050428.1, read on the forward strand.
TTTTGATCTCTGATGCCCCCGAAACACCCCATGCATTCAGCTTACTTATAATTTCTTCATCACTTGTATAAGCTGGCAGGTACATAAACAAAACAACACACTCTCTTGCATGTAGACTCCTCACTTCGCAAACAGTCTCTTTGATTGTTAGTCCTTTTAAGCTCTCACAAATGTTCACATTTTCCAAAGATATTTCAAATTCCTTATTTAATCTGGGTCGTACTGCCAGGCCCGACCCAGCTTAGCTTCCGAGATCAGACGAGATCGGGCGTGCCTTATTTAATTTTTTGTTTTTTGTTTGAGCAATCAACTGTACTTACATATGGATTTCCACAATTAATAAAATGACAGACCTGATTAATCACACTTGCAGGCTATATTCCCAGGCAGTCTCCATCCAAGTACTAACCAGGCCCAATCCTGCTTAGTTCTTTTTTTATATATATATATATATATATATATATATATATATATATATATATATATATATATATTTCAGATGATTTTGATGATTATAACTGACAACTAATGAAAACCCCAAATTCAGTATCTCAGAAAATTAGAATATTGTGAAAAGGTTCAATATTGAAGACACCTGGTGCCACACTCTAATCAGCTAATTAACTCAAAACACCTGCAAAGGTCTTTAAATTGTCTCTCAGTCTAGTTCTGTAGGCTACACAATCATGTGGAAGACTGATGACTTGACAGTTGTCCAAAAGACGACCATTGACACCTTGCACAAGGAGGGCAAGACACAAAAGTTAATTGCAAAAGAGGCTGGCTGTTCACAGAGCTCTGTGTCCAAGCACAATAATAGAGAGGCGAAGGGAAGGAAAATATGTGGTAGAAAAAAGTGTACAAGCAATAGGGATAACCGCACCCTGGAGAGGATTGTGAAACAAAACCCATTCAAAAATGTGGGGGAGATTCACAAAGAGTGGACTGCAGCTGATGTCAGTGCTTCAAGAACCACTACTCGCAGACGTATGCAAGACATGGGTTTCAGCTGTCGCATTCCTTGTGTCAAGCCACTCTTGAACTTCAGACAGCGTCAGAAGCGTCTCGCCTGGGCTAAAGACAGAAAAGACTGGACTGCTGCTGAGTGGTCCAAAGTTATGTTCTCTGATGAAAGTAAATTTTGCATTTCCTTTGGAAATCAGGATCCCAGAGTCTGGAGGAAGAGAGGAGAGGCACAGAATCCACGTTGCTTGAGGTCCAGTGTAAAGTTTCCACAGTCAGTGATGGTTTGGGGTGCCATGTCATCTGCTGGTGTTGGTCCACTGTGTTTTCTGAGGTCCAAGGTCAACACAGCCGTATACCAGGAAGTTTGAGCACTTCATGCTTCCTGCTGCTGACCAACTGTATGGAGATGCAGATTTCATTTTCCAACAGGACTTGGCACCTGCACACAGTGCCAAAGCTACCAGTACCTGGTTTAAGGACCATGGTATCCCTGTTCTTAATTGGCCAGCAAACTCGCCTGACCTTAAACCCATAGAAAATCTATGGGATATTGTGAAGAGGAAGATGCGATATGCCAGACCCAACAATGCAGAAGAGCTGAAGGCCACTATCAGAGCAACCTGGGCTCTCATAACACCTGAGCAGTGCCACAGACTGATCGACTCCATGCCACGCCGCATTGCTGCAGTAATTCAGGCAAAAGGAGCCCCAACTAAGTATTGAGTGTTGTACATGCTCATACTTTTCATGTTCATACTTTTCAGTTGGCCAAGATTTCTAAAAATAATTTCTTTGTATTGGTCTTAAGTAATATTCAAATTTTCTGAGATACTGAATTTGGGGTTTTCATTAGTTGTAAGTTATAATCATCAAAATGTAAAGAAATAAACACTTGAAATGTATCAGTCTGTGTGGAATGAATGTATACATTATACAAGTTTCACTTTTTGAATGGAATTAGTGAAATAAATCAATCTTTTGATGATATTCTAATTATATGACCAGCACCTGTATATTCAATGAAAGCATAGAGTTTTTCACCCATCTTCACGTACACATCTTTTTCTTGTTTCCCTTCCAAGTTTTCAATTTTTTTTATCCAGTCTTGAGGTATAGCATTCTTAATTGCATCATATTTGTTTATCTCTTGTCTGCTATAATCCTCCTTTGCCACTTCCGTCATATCCACAATGTATTGCACTGGTAAAAACCCTTCTTTGAATTCATATAAAACATCTCTGACTTTTGTGATTCCCAGATCCCACCATTTTGTAAAAAAACCTCCTTCCCTTGATTTAAAATGCAGTCATTTAAGAATAATGGCTGATTTAAAATGTTCTCTCTACCTAGTGGCTTAAAATGCACATTAGTAAAAAATGTGCCCCATGCCCCCATCAGCTCTTTATAAAAGTCTGGCAGCCCCTCCGTCATCCAATTTTTTGTTTTCATCCATAAAATGTTGTCACCCAGATTAAAATTACTACACTGATTTAAAAAATGCCCCATTGTTCTCTTCCATGCCGCTTTGCTTTCTTCATCCAAGTACTTTTTAATTATTTTAACTATCAAAACTGTTCTTTCTTTGTTCCACCTCTATTAACCCCAGTCCTCCCTTCCCAAATGCTCATATCAAAGTCTTGTATGCTATTCTTGGCGGCTTCCCTTCCCATAAAAAAAATTTAAAAAACAATTTTTCAGCTTTTTTTCTACCCACAACAGCATAGATGACACATATAAAATATTCCACAATTTAGAAATAATTAAAACATTAACTTTAAAAGGGAAGGCTTTAGTTCTTAATGTTCTCAATTTCCAAAAATTCAATCGTCTTTCAATCCCTCCTAAATCTTCCTCCCACATAGTTTCTTTGGCTTTCTTTTCTTTTCCCCATTAAAACACATAAAATCGTTATTTCTTTAGTTTCCTTAAAAGTAAATTGCTCTGTTAAAAGCGCTACCCCTCCGAATATCATATATACCGTTTTGTCCTCATTTACTTTAGCGACTGATCCCCTACAATACTTTTTTTACAGTTTGCATTGCTTTTCCCACACTCTCCAGATATTTTAACCATAATGTTGTCATCTGTGTATTGAAAAATGTGTCTTTGCCCTCCCTCAATGCCTATCCCTTTTATTCCCTCTTCGTGTTTTACAGTCAGTCCCAAAGGTTCCAACTAAGGAATATAAAAGAGCTGACAAGGGACATCCTTGTCTTATTGATCTGGTCATTTTAAAACATGGTGTTAAAACCCATTACATTTCAATTTTGTTATTGCACCTTTATATAAGGTCCTAATCCATGTCATAAAATTCTCTCCAAAACCAAAACTTTTTCAAACATGTTTACAAATAACATGCTCCACCCTGTCAAATGCTTTCTCGAAATCTAAACTGATAATAAACCCATCTTTGTTCTTTCCATGTACGTATCTTATTATATTTTTTATACTAATAGTCGTATCTGCTATGTCTCTTTCTTTCACTCCATACACTTTGTTAGTTTTAATTATACTCGGCATGACTTCCTTTAATCTGTTGGCTAAAATTTAGATAAAATCTTTAAATCAGTATTCAGCATTGTAATCTGTAGTTCTTTAAATCTGTCTTCTCTCCTTTTCTCTTGTATTTCAACTTCATTAAACCCATTCCCATTCTTTGATTTAATTATACTTTCTTAAAAAACATCATATACTTATTTTAAAATGCTAGTTAAAGAATCTTTAAAACTATATAAAATTCACTCCCCAAACCATCTATATCTGGACTTTTATTTTTGTTTAATTCACTTATTGCTCTTTTTATGTGGTCTTCTCTTATCTCTTCATCACACTTTCTTGTCTACTTCTCCTACTGTTGCTTTTATTTGCTTCATTAACTCCAGTTTCTCTTCTTCCCTCACCCCCTCTGCAATAAACAAGTTCTTATAGTATGCTTTTATTTATTTTAATATTTCCTCATTTGTTTCCACTACACCATATTTTACTCTTATTTTTTCATCGTTCCAGCTTTTCATCTACTTTTTTCAAGGTTAAAGAAATATTTTGGACATTTTCCGCCCTCCACGGTATATTAAGCCTTACTACTTAGTCTTGCACCTTCATATTTTTCCTCTTCCAATTCTTTCAATATTCCCTCCAAATCGTACAATTGTGTATATTTTCCCCATTCTCATTTAACCCTTTAAGACCTGCCATAGAACAATTCCGCCAGAGTATATATTAGTATTTTTACATGCTGTGCTGTCATTCTTGTGAGTATTTTCAAATGTCATATATCAATACAATCCTTAGACCCCCAATTTGAAGGATATGTATGTAAGAAATCCATAGTTACTAGATAAATAGCTCAAAAGTGCAATAAACCAACACAATAAATGAAAATCGAAAATAAAAATTCAACATATTTCACTAAATACAGAGATATCACAAATGTCAACCTCAAACTTGTCAATGTAAAATACTTGCATGAAACACTTTGAAACTACATAGAATTGATTTGGAATGATTACATAAATTTGTTTGTGAGACTCATTTTTATAAACAGCGCGTTGTGAAGTCAAACCGTTAACAGTCTTTTTTAGTTGTTCAATCAACATTGCTCTCAAAAGCAATATGTAAAATAAAAAGTTACACTACTCCAAAATCTGTAATTTATCAGAAATAAAAATGTAGAAAGGCTGTGATAACACTTGTGACAGTTCCTGACCAGCATAATGCAGAGGGGCATGTGGCATGCCTCGCAGATGAATGGAGTGCATTTTAATTTGTGGGGTCAATAAGACAATATTTTGTTTTTGAGAGTATGTTGATTGAAAAATAAATAAATACATAAAGACCATCTCAGTTATTCCTGTGCAAAAAATAAAATAAAAATACATAAAACATATATAAACATAAATAAACCCCACAAAAAACAGAATCTGGAGCAGATGAACAGTGGGAGAGTTCCTCGTCGTCAGATGCGAGTAATGTTAGTAGCGCCAAAACCTCTAAGTTACGTCCATGTACTTATTTTTTCATGCAGTCGTAACATTATGCACGCGAGTGTGATTGTGCTTGCATTTGTAAAGGGGCATTTGTGTGCGTGCGTGAAAAGAAAAGCTGAAGCAACAGATTGCAATGATAAAGAGAGAGAGAGAGTGATGAATAGAACGCATAGAATAGTATGTACAGAAATTAAAGTCAAATGTCGCGGCTTGTGATGTCACCACATGTGACAAACCTTGGGGTCATAGTGCACAGAACGTGATTACGTCATAGTAGTCATAGGAAAAGGTAACTAGCAACCTCAGATCTATATAACGTGTGCAAAGACGTGCAATGTTTTTGTTGAAAACGCATTTAATGCAATTTGTGCAGACTCATTAGAGGGTGAAAACAACGCGACAGGAGCATATTGTTGGCTTGATTTGAATGTGTAACGTCTCTGATTTTGTATGCAAAAAGAATTATTGCGCTACCATTTTGGTTTCGGTTTCTATTGGCTTTTAAACAGACACGCAAATCGCAGCACGGGCGTTCCCGTCCGTTGTAAAGGGTTAATTCCTTTTCCAATTTTTCTCTTATTTCTCTCTCCTTATTTCTCTTACTTCTCTGTATTAACTTGCAGTACTTTATTGTTATTTTTTTAACTAAATATTAACCCTTTTTGAATCTAGCGTGACGCTGGCGTCCTCAGCTAGTGGTGACGGGGTAACTCAAAACTCAACTTATCATATATCCATGGAAAGCTGAGATTCTTGTGATTCGAACGATGTAAACCATTTTAAGATACAATAAACACAGCAGGTACAATCAGTGTCTTTGTCAGACCACCAACAACTAAATAAACAACAACAAAACTGAAAGACTCACCCATAAAGCCTTTTTTTAGTCCACTGATCCATAAAAGTTTGACAAAAACGGTGTTTCACTGTAAAGGGTCCAGGCTATCCAATTCCGTGCAATATTTAGTCCATAACACATGCATTTGTTGATAAACATCCACGGATTGTAGTCGTATCATTTCAAATTAGCCGACGGAGCTATCCATTCTTCTGCGTTTTCTGTGATGTAACTTGTCTCCATATGTAAACAAAGCTACATTCCATATATCAAAATTGCCGCTGAACTCTGCCCTTTTGACTGACACAATATTTGAGCCAATAAGTGCATCTTAGAGAGCTCTACAGCGAGAGAGCCAACGAGCGTCCTGCATTGGAGATGGGGCAACCCCTCTATGATGGACTTTATATCGACCCAATTGAATTAGTCTGCAAATAACTGTCGTATCTAATAGCCAATGAGCTTCTGAACAGATGGGTGTGACGCATTAGGGGGTCGGCTCGAGCTAGCATACTCTAAAGTCTGTGCGCACAGATCACAGTGACCAGCGTGCCCGGGTGCGTCATCATGCGCTTCCGTGAGAGTTTACAGGTAAACGATCATTATTGGCTAATTATGGTGAATAAAGAGAACGAGAACGTTGTTGAACACTAAGAAGTTGTTATAAAATGTGCACAGCGTGACATTTTTGATGAAGAAAGCGATGTTTCATCCATTGAATCAGATGGGATGTGTGATTCCATGGGATATGTGGATGGATGTTCCAGGCGACTGTAACTTCCAAAACCTAAGTGTTTTATTACATTATATAATTATATGGCCATAAGCGAGGGGCAAAGAGCAGGCTATTTAGAGGTAATTCACCCTAAAGGCCAGTGTATTAGATAAGCAGTTAAGAAAACCCAAACGTTTATAGCACTTGGTACTCCCAGGCGGTCTCCCATCCAAGTACTAACCAGACCAAACCCTGCTTAGCTTCTGAGATCAGGCGCACCCAGGGTGGTATGGCCATAAGCAAGAGCTGCTTCAAAGAGCAGCGTTTATAAAGATCAGCCACCCTAAAGGCCAGTATATTAGAGAAATAGTGAAGAAAACCCAAAAGCTTACAGCACCTGGTATTCCCAAGCGGTCTCCTATCCAAGAACCTACCAGGCCCGACCCTGCTTAGCTTCCGAGATCAGACAAGATCGGGCGCGCCCTTTTTTTAAATCTTTTTATTGTACATTCAGTTTCACAAATTTACATTTCAAATGCCTCCATTTACAAACAAATACATTTCATATGCTTTCTGAAATGTCAAAGGACATTCAAATGCCTTTATGCTTCAAATATAAGTACAATCAGAAATTAACCAAAATCTCTTTCCTCTCACCTTCTTTTATAAATTTGTTTCCAGTTATAAAGAACACCTTCACTTCATTCCCTCCATATTTACAAATCATCTCTACATCTCTTCTTACTATTGCCTTAAACAATTATTTTATTTTGACTTTTCTCCCCTCAAAATGTGCATAATTTCTGAGTCTGTCATGGCTCAGAACATAATTGATCAGCCAATAGTCCACCGTTTTCTTTTTTCCAAACATGCCAAATAGAAAGATTTGCCTCCATTCCTCCTCCAAATTCACCTCCTCAGTTTTTTTTTTTTTAACGTTTTTCAAAAATCTAAAAAATATTTTAATGCAATACATTCCAAAAATTTTTGTAAAAACGTCTCATGACCACTGTCACATACATCACACATAACATTAACATTGTTGTTTATTTTATTCAGCACCACATTTGTATAGATTCTATTGTGTCTTATTAAGAAATCATTGTGCTCACACTCTATGCTATTATATCTTACATTCATGTTAGACCATATTTTCTTAACATCCAAGTCTTCAAACACTTTGCACCATACTTTTCCGCAGCTGGCTCCTTAATTTGATATTTTATTAACAGACCATATACTTTCTTTACACTCACTTTTTATGTTATATCATCTTCTGTTACATATATCTCGGCATGACTTGTTCGTTCTTTTCCACACAACTTCTTTCAATTACATTCACCCATTTTGCTGGTAAACTTGCTTTGATTCTTTCATATACTATATTCACCTTCTCTTTGCTCTCCATTCCCTCCAGCTCATACACTGAATCATATATACAACTTTTCTTAAGGAAACCTGGTATGACTTCATAAAGTATATCTTTCTCTTGTTTTATTCCTGCTTCCATGAATTTGGGCTCATATAGTGTTTTATTATGTTTGAATTTCTCATTTAAAAACAATGGCACATTTATAAATGTTTCTACCTCTTTACACTCATAGTCTATTTTTGGTGAAATACTTCTCCATGATTCTAACACCTCTCTATATATCCCTGGTATTCCCACTGTCATTGACTGCTTAAACCCCATATACCAGCCATACTCTCCCATTCCTCCCACCTCATTTACATATTTATTTAACTGTGCATTCACACCGCAGGCGTCGAGAGCGTCAAAATTCACCCTGGCCACCCTGCCAACAACGCTGTAGAAAGATTTGTCCACGCTCGGCTGCTCTGACATAGATCAAATGCTTGTCGTGTATTTAAAGGAGCCGCAAAGCAAACAAGAATGTTGATCTTGTGCAAACTGGCCACAAGTACGGTCTTTGTCAACCTCATGAAATATTTTAAATGTCAAAGAAATGTATCGATGAAAACTTCACAATTATAGTTGCATGTTTACTAACAAAATAAACCAATTAAAAGCCATTTGTGTGGTGTGGCTTTTGTGTTTATGATTAGTTTCAACATGCAGTTTATAGGAGACATTTACTAGCCTTGGTCTTTAACATTAACGTTCATTTTGTGCACAGCCTACATTACAAACTGTCCTGGTTGAAGTGTATCCTTAATGTAATTGATCAAATCTATGTTGTTTTGAGAATTTATATAATTCCCGCTGAAAAACAAAGCGTTCCTCTAGCGTTAAAATGCTTGGGAACTAATGTGGTCGGAACCAAAGTTTACAGGCTGCATTCTCTGGAATCCTCTCAAGCAGAGGAATTCTACGTTCCGATTGGTTGCCGCCGAACCGCGTCATAGCTCATTACCATAAGGTTGAACTGATTTCAACTCTCCTCGACGCTCTCATCGTCCGAAACGCGCCGCGCCACTCTCGCCGGAGCTCGCTGCCGGCTCACATAGAAAATGAATGACTTCCGGCCACTTTGATGCTCTCGCCGCCTGCGGTTTGTAAGAAATATCTCCATCCATAGTCCACTGTCTTTCCATATATTTCTTCACCGTTTTTATTCTTATTGCCATCTTTTTAGTTTCCAGATCAATTCAAATTAAGCCTCCTTTCCATCCATTCTCCACCAGTGTTTCACCCACAATTTTATTTAACTCATTCATCACCCACTCAGGCATTTCAATTACACTCATCACATATGCACAAACTGACAGCATCAGATTTTTAACCACAATTACATTTCCTTGTAATCCTAATTTTCTCCCTCTCCATGCTGTACAGACGGTTCTTATCTTGTTTATCACTCCAGCCCATGTTACATCCCTTGCCTCAATAGAATCGACCCCTAGATACATTTACGCATTTAGCAGACGCTTTTATCCAAAGTGACTTACAGTGCATTAGGGTTATACATTTGTTTTTGTCAGTATGTGTGTTCCCTGGGAATCGAACCCACAACCTTTGCGCTGCTAACGCAATGCTCTAACCACTGAGCCACAGGAACACAGATACACACCTAAAACCTTCATATACTTGTCCTGCAGCCTCACACCTACGTCAATTCTTTCTATTTCTCCTATGTACATTATTTCTGATTTATCTCTGATTAATTTCGCCCCTGATGCCCTGCCAAATTTTTCAACTAATTCTACGACCTTCCCCACACTGCCTCCATCCCTTACGGTTGTATCATCGGCATATCGGTTTATTGTACATGTTCCTCCGTATGGCAACTCAATTCCTGTAATCCTTCTATCTCTCTTGATTGATGAGGCTAGGGGTTCTACAGAAATAGCATATAATAAAGCTGATAGGGGGCACCCTTGTCGCACAGAACTTCCCACATCGAATGTGTAAGTTAATATCCTGTTAACCTTCACACAACTTATTGCGCTTCCATACAATCTCCTCACCCACCCTACCATTCCGAACTTCTCTAACACCTTAAATAAAAATTCATGCTTGACCCTATCAAAGGCCTTATTCCAGTCTATCCGTAGCACTATCTCGCCCTTCCCATCCCTCTTCATATACTCTATCACATCTCTAATTGTTCCAATTGTGTTTGCTATATCACTTCCTGGTTCACTGTAGCTTTGTGTTGTTTGAATTATATCCCTTATCACTCTCTTCATCCTATTTGTTAACACCTTAGTAAGTATTTTGTAATCCGAGTTAAGCAAGCTAATTGGCCTATAGTTTTCCAAATCTAATTTATTCTCTTTTTTAAAAACTAAGGTTATGACTCCCTCCACCATTCTATTTTGTACTTCCCCCATTCTCTCCATCACCTTGTATACTTCTACTAGTATCAGTGCTACTTTTTTATATACTTTATACCGTTCTATACCTATCCCATCACTTACCGTGCTTTTTCCGCTTCTTGAACCTTCTATTGCAGCTATTACCTCTTTTCCTCTGTTTCCTTATCGCACCATATCCTATCTTCCTCCCCCAGCTCTTTCTCTACGCACTCCAACACTTCATCCAAGTTCGCCTCATCCACTCTTCCCCTTTTATACAACTCATCATAAAGCTCCTGCACACTCTCCAATATCTCCACAGTCTGTTATTTATCTCTCCCTTCTTTGTATTTACTTCATGTATGTATGTATGTCTTGCTTTGCCTACTTTTCTCTAACCCCAGGAAATATGAAGTACACTTCTCACCTTCCAGTGCATATTTCGCCGCCTTAAAATTGCTACACTTTTCCCTCTCATATCACTCTAACTCCATTTTCACCTCAATATATTTTGACATACTGTATCCATCTACTTCATCATCCACTCTACTTAGTTCCATCTTCATTTTTTCCTAAGCACCCTCTCTTCTTTCCTCATATTGTTTCCTTTCTTTACAATACATTACGCTTAAAGATTTAATTGTATTCTTTGTCTCCTCCCATCTCTTACCCATGCCATTATTTAATCTATAAAATTCTAAGCAGTCCCCTAACCACTGTTTTTCCTGAAGGAGTAAATCTTCTATCTGTTTCCTGTACTCCTCAATATGTCCTACATTTAGTATCCACATCCCTCCACCCACCTCTCTCCTCCCAACATTGATTCCAAACCTTAACCCATCATGATCACTAAAACTATTTTGCTGGTGTCTCCTTGTACCAGTACCAGATCAATCCTACTCTGTTTCAACTAGCCCTCCTGCTTCCTAGTAAACTCTTTTTTGGGGGGTTCTCATATCTCCACACATCCAACAATTATTTTTCTCTCATCACTTTCATTAACTTTACTCTTGACTTCTCCCACCTAAAACTGCCTCCTTTCCCAACATCTAATCTACTACATTTAATATTAAATTCTCCTACTATTATACACCTCCCCACAATTAAACCTTTTAGCTCCTCTATGCACCCCCTTTTATCTTTTTCAAAATTAGCAACATGTTAATTAATCGGAATTCAACTCCTTTATATCCAAATTATATTGCTAAGATTCTCCCAACCTGATCCCTGTACACCTCTTTTATATTTTCAATTTTATATTTTCTTATCATTATTGCTACACCCCTTGCATTTCTTATACCATTATTATAGTATATTTATTCCTTCCAAACCTCCCTTACTTCTCTCACTTTATAATAATCAAAATTAGTTTCCTGAATACAAATAATGTCACTCCGATATGTATATTTTAACTCTTTCAACTTATTTATATTCGTCAATCAATTTACATTTATTGAGGTAACAGTAATCATAAGAGAAACCAAAAATAAGAGAAAAAAAGATTTACATTTCATCAGGACATGTGATACCAAACAAAATTCACATGCCAGAGCGCAGTTATTTTATCTGTTAGATTCTGTCCTTGTTCTTCTCCGCCTTTTTGCATTTAGTCTCTGGGTTGTTGTCTGCATCCTTTGCAGGCTTGTCTCTCTCCCCTTTTCTCTTCTATCATCACTTTGTCGAAGAGTTGCTTCTCGCATCACCCCTCTCTTTCTCAGTTCTCCCTTCCTTGCCATCCTCCTCCGCCTCCTGCTCCGTCCTTTCCTTGTCATCAGCCTCCTCACTAGTTGTTTCCACTCTCCCACCCCATTTAGTTTTATCCTCTCCTTCACCGCTGTCACTTCCATCTTCTGTACTCTCTATGACATTGGTAGTCTCCTTGTTTGGCTCCTCTGGTTGATCTCTCTCTCTTCCCTCGCCATCATTCCTTTGTCCACTCTCGTCTGTCCCTCTTTCTGCATGTTGTCCACACTCTCTGGCATAGTGACCCACTTTGTCACATCTGAAACATTTAAACTCTGGGCATTCTCTGAATAAATGTCCTGGTTTAATACACAGTCTGCAGACACGCACCTGTCTGTCATGTATGACACGGAAGTACTCTGTGCCCCTTAAGGTCTCAAATCTTGTTGAATAAGGAAGCGAACCCACTTGATTGGTGAAACGCACTTTCAGAAATATTGTTCCATCTACAGTGTCTGTTCCAGGCCATACACGCTGCTTAATTGCAGACAATGGTTTTACTCCCCACTCTTCAAGTTTATCCAGTATATTTACATCCTCTAAATAAACTATCAGGTTGATAAATGACAACCATTTAATTATTTACAATGTCTCTAGCATTTACCATTGCTCCCTTTATTCTCACTCCATCAATTAATTTCTTCTTTGCATCTGTTACCTAACATCGTTTGGTAACAGATTTTCAAAACCAGACCAAGTTCTCACAATATAAGGATTCATTTTTTGTAATTTTTTTTTCAAACAATTCCATATTCTCAACCATTTTACAATGGTCATATAAAACTTTTATTTCCTCCATCAAGATCTGTTTATATAATAGTTATTTTAATAAATGTATTTTGTTTCATTATATTTCTCCTTCTCCATATTGCATTTCTTGCAAGCGTTAACATAAAATTAAGAGCGTACTTATGTTTTGACTTTCCGTTAAAACCAAATAAAAGCAATGTATCTCATTCTTCTAAAGTAATCTTATCTTTATAAAGAAAATCACATAACATATTTTTTAACATCTCTATGAAATCACTTACATTTACATTTAGTCATTTAGCAGACGCTTTTATCCAAAGCGACTTACAATTGGGAGTACATAAAGCGATTTTTACTTAACTTTCTGTATTTTAAAAATAAATGTAAGATGCCTTCCTTTTTTCCCAAACACACTTTACACATTTCATCTTGTGCTAACCCAATTTTGCTTAAAATATTTTTTTTTCATAATACAATTGTCTCAATAAGAAATCAAAATTTTCCAAAACCAGACTTTTAAAATTCTATTTTATATTTTTCCATATATTTGAAGTATCAAAATTGTCAAACAACTTTTCCCAATATTCTATTGCTTTAGGTTTGACAAAAACAGTCTTAAGTAAACAGGTATAAAACATCTTAACACAATCATTAGATTGTCCCTTATTAATTTCTTGTTTTCCTCAATAACTTTTATCCAATTTTCTGGCAATGCTAATTTAAATTTTGTATATTGTTCATCAATTTTTTCTTTGTTTTCTATGTCTTCTCTTTCCTCCAGTGAATCAATTATCGCTTGCGTAGGTAAAAAGCCAGGTTTCACTTCATATAAAATGTATTTGAATTGTCTAAAACCTACTGCACACCAGTTTTCATAAAACATTTGTTTTTACGTTTATTTTTATTTAAAAACGGGTTGCCGTAGGTACTGTTTTCTCCCTTCGATCTCTACGTACACATTGTCATAAAACACTTTCCACGTTCTCAACAGTTCTTTTATAAAATTCTGGTATTTTTCCTGTCATATTATCCTTAAGCATCCATAAAAAAATCATCTCCTACTTGTCCACACTTATTCATAAAGTAACTCATGACACTTTTCCACGGGATGTAGTCTACGTTTAAAAACTTTTTTTTACCATTTTAATCCTCATGCTTTTCATTCTCAGCCATGGATCTATAAGTCCTAGTCCTCCATCTTCCACCTTTCCGATGATTGTATTATATGCAATTTTAGATGGCTTACCATCCCAAATAAACTATTATACACCCACATTGGTAAACAAACGACACTTAAAACATACCACATTTTAGATAGAAAAATAGAATTTAATACAAGCACCTTTCCTTTTAGAAACAGTGCTCTGTTTCCAAAAATTTAACCGTTTCTCCATTTTGTTCACAACTTCGTCCCAATTAATTTCTCTAGTTATAATCTCATCTTATCCAAGCGTAATGCCTACAATTTTATGTTACTTTTTGTTCTTTGAAATGCCAATTTCTTTGTGTAACTTCCACTTTTTCCATCTTAATATATTTAGTTGTTTCCTTATTTACTTTGCACGCGAACCTTGACAATATTTATCAATAATTCCCATAGCTTTTCCAACACTGAGATCTTTTAAAAACAAAGTGGTATAGTCCGCATACTGGAAGCTTTTTTGCTCCATTTCATTACCTTCTATTAAAATACCTTTTTATTTATTTTTCTCCATTTATCGCTAAACCTAAAGGTTCAGCAACTAACGTGTAAAGTAAAGCCAATAAAGGACACCCTTGCCTTATGGATCTTGAAATTCCTACATAAACAGTTAAAAAAACATTTATTTTAAAACAACTAAAAATATCCGTATAAAAACATTTAATCAACTTCATAAAATTATTCCCAAAACCAAATCGTTTGAGCAAATCAAATAAATATTTGTGTTCCAATCGATCGAACGCCTTTTCTAGATCTATACTAAATAGGAAACCATCACCCTTTTTCTCTTTTATATACCAAATTAAGTCTCTAATACTCGTTACTGTATCCGTTATGTCTCTTCCTAATATACTGTATGCTTGCTTGACTATATACGGAATTACTCTTAAGTCTATTAGCAAAAACCTTTGCTAATATTTTGTAGTCCGTGTTAAGCACACTTAATGGTTGGTAATTTCGCAAATCATCTTTATTCCCTTTCCTTTTATAAATTATTTTAATCAAACCTTTCTTCATACTCTCACTCAATAGTTCATTCTGAAAGATACCTGAGAAAAGATCTTTCAGAATCGGTATTAAGACATCTTTAAAATCCTTATACAATTCAGAAGATTTATCATCTAAACCAGGGCTTTTTCCATTACTTAATTGCGTTATAGCTTCATGTATCTCCTCTTCTGTTATATCGCTATCATTCATTTTTTTTATCATTTTCTTTTACTTTCATTTTAATTTGATTTAACAAAAATCTTCATCTTCCTCATTAAATCCTTCCGTCCTAAATAAATCACCATAGAATTCCTGGACCGATTTTAAGATCCCTTCTGTATCTTTTATGTTTTTACCTTCCAATGAAACATTCTTTATCAAGTCAACTTTTTGTCTAGCCTTTTCTACTTCATAAAAAAAGTTGTACTTCTTTCTCCTTCCACCGTATTTCTTATCTATCTTCTTATTCTAGCACCTGTACATTTGTCCTCTTCCATTTTTTTAAGTTTCCCTTCTAGCACTACTATTTTTCTAATGTCCATGTTTCCTTCAGTTACCTTTTTCATTTCATCTTCCCACTCTTTATTTAATTATCTTTCTTTAGCTCGTTTTGCTTTCTGTATTTTCTTAGAACATTCTATTAATAATCTTTTTATGTCTGATTTTACATTATCCCACCACACATATATTGCTTCATCATATAAAACATAATCTACACTGTTAATAATTAAGTTTTCTATTTCCATTAAAATAAGAAAAATCATTCTTTAAAAGCTCTGCGTTAACCACACATATACCTGGTACTCTTTCCAATTCGCTGAAATCCTTCATTACATATAAAAAATCATGGTCACTCCCACTATACATTTTATAAAAAAACTTTTGAAATAAAGTGCTCAAGTCTTCTGTCACATAAAATAAAATCTATTCTACTTTGTTTTAAACTGTTAGTCACCCATTGTCTTCTTGGATATTCTCTTTTGACACTGTTTCTATCTCTCCATACATCTACTAATTTGTGTTTATCCATCATACATTTCAATTAATTTCTTCCAACATCAGCTCTGTACACCATATGATCTTCGACATCTATTCTTTCTAAAACCATTTTAAAATATCCTTATAACAATGACATTCTTCCACCCATTGATTAAAATACTCAGTTCTTTAAAATAACTCTTTCCATATCTTAATTTGGAGCATGTATGTTACATATTGTTATTTCTTCCCTCCTATCCATGATTTTGACAGTTGATATCCTTCCTTTGTTATCTTTCAATAAAACATTAGTTGATTCTACTACTCCCCTTCTGATAAGTATTGCCAGGCCTTTTTTCTTATTTAAATCATTACTGTACCATATTTCTCCATCCCAACATTTTTTTTAAATCATCAGTTGTTTCATTCTATCCAGTCTCTTGCATACATACAATATAACTTTGTTTTGTTAAATTTAATTACATTGTCAAACTTCAATTTAGATGACAACCCTCTAACATTAATTACTCATAATAAAAGAAGAGAAAACACAAACCAAAAACCACCCATATTCCATGTGGGGTCTCTCTTTAGATCTAAAATTATAGATCTTTTCTATCATTTAACCTAGCTTTTGCCTCTTTTCTTAATTTTTGTTTCTTTACTTGTTCAAGGTTTATCTTCACAACTTTTTTCATTCTACGTCTTCTGTTCAAACTGTCCAGTGTTCTACTTTCAAGCTCAAAGTTAATTTCAACAGTTTCCTCATCGTTTACCTCCTCTTTATTCCACAGAGCTGCATTTTCACTCGTCGTTGCACATTCCTTCCCTTTCATCCATCCATCATTAGCAATAGTTTGCTGTGTCTCAGTCTCTGTTGAATGCACTTCAATTTCTTTATATCCGTTGTCCTCTCTCCTTTTGCAGTCCTCCTTTTCTTGTTTACGTAAATCCTCATAAATTCCATTCACCTCCTGTATTTCGTCTTTCCTTCTATCGCTGCTTGTCTCATCCATGTGCTCCTGCACCTCTATCTCCATTTCTGTATTGTCCTCCTCTTCAGATTCACATGTGCACCTCTTCCATGCCTTTTCATAGCTTTGGCACCGCGGGGCTGTGCAGTCCCGCACAAAATGCCCCTGTTTCAGACATTCTCTGCAGGTATATTGAGGGCAGTCTTTTTTTCATGCTCTGTGCTTGCACATAATCTGCAAGTCTTTAGTTGGTCATCATAAATTACTCTAAAATATTTAAATCCTTCATCCATACCAAATCTCATGTTTTATGGCAGAGTCACAATGTCCTGTGGGAATCTTACTCTTAAAAACCTTGTTCCATCCGCAACAGTTGTGCTCTGATAAAATCTCCTTCTTAATGGGAGAATAGGATTAATTCCCCAATCCACCAGTTTTGAATGATTTCTTCATCTTTTATGTAACTGGTCAAATCCAAAAAAAGATACCATTCTTTCAGTTTTGCATAGTTTTTTTATCTCCGAAAATTGTCCATCAACTAATCCATCCATTAGCTTGTCACAGTCGGCCTCATTTTCTTTTGATAGTTCATAGTCAAAATTACATTTTTCCTCAGTCCATACAATTTTCCAATTCCAGTTTTCTCTTGCACAGCCTTTATTATCATCATCATAATTATTTTATCTGGATCATTAACAGTCATCGTTAGCGTTGCTGCTTTTTTGTAGTCTCTCTGATATTTCGATTGACTTTTTATCCTTTTCATTGTCTCATTTATTTGACCTACTTCTCGTCTTCCATCAGTATAAGCTCTTGCTTGTTTACCTTGACTTTTTTGCAGCTCTCTATTTCCTCCACTCCTTAGATCAGTGATGGGCAAACTTGGCCCTTCCAGGCCACTTTCCTGCAGAGATTTGCTCCAACCCTGAAAAAACTCCCCTGCCCGAAGCCTTCGAGTAGTCTTAAAGACAATGATTACCTGGTTAAGGTGTGTTTGATTAGGGTTGAAGCTAAACTCTGAAGGAAAGTGGCCTGGAAGGGCCGAGTTTGCCCGCCCCTGCCTTAGATCCATTCCAATCTTTTTCATCCTTGTCACAACCATTGCTCATGTTTCATTATTCTCTTTGTCTTAGTCCATGTCCTTTTCGTTGTTCCTTTCAGCAAAATCCATATCCATTTTCTCTTTGTCTAATGTCAGATCTTGTTCCATTGCCTTGATATCCGTAATTTTTGAAAAAATAAAGACCCCAGACAGTACAACTGTAAATAAAACTTAAATAAAATTAAACGTATAAGTTTTAAGTAGAAATCAAAATAAAATACAACAAATAAAACCAAAACTGAGGGAGAGCCTTTCTCTCCCAACTGCCATCTCACACCTCCTGGATCGTACCAACTCAGATAGCTCCCAGGGTGGAATGGCCGTAAGCCAGTGCTGCTGCAAAAGAGCGGGCTATTTAAAGATCAGCCACCCTAAATGCCAGTGTATTTGATAAGAAGTGAAGAAAACCAAAAAGATTATAACACTAGCTATTCCCAGGCGGTCTCCCATCCAAGTACTAACCAGGCCCGACCCTGCTTAGCTTTCGAGATGAGATGAGATGAGATGAGATTGGGTGCGCCCAGGGTGGTATGGCCGTAAGCTAGGGCTGCTGCAAAGATCGGGCTATTTAAAGATCAGCCACCCTAAAGGCCAGTGTATTAGATAAGAAGCAAAGAAAACCCAAAAGCTTACAGTACCTGATATCCCCAGGCGGTCTCCCATCCAAGTACTAACCAGGCCTGACCCTGCTTAGCTTCCATGATCAGACGAGACTTTTTTTTTTTTTTTTTTTACATTTTACATTTTATGAACAATCTGATTCACAATCTGGCAATAATACATTAAAATGAAAAACTGTAATTTCAATATATGGGTTCTCTTTTACACAAGTTTTGACAAACTTATTTTTCTTCATTCATGTTATAATAATCAAATAAAACATTCAATATATACTTTTTTTTTTATAAATCATTTTAACTCTCATTTAAAGAAAAGCAGTCTCATTCCTTCGTCATCTTCCCTAGTGCATACCTTAAGTCTCATTTCACTTACTAAACAATTATGTCTTAAAATGAAATTAACATTTTCTAATATTGGACTTTTCCACCAGACTATCAGAATCTGCCTTATTTTTTTTGTTTCCATGTTTGGGTATAATCTTTGTCAATATTCTTATGCTCTTGGCGATATAAGCACATCTTTACATAAACATGAATAAAATGGTATTATCTCTTTCAATTTTTTATATTGATTTTCTAAGACTGTTTTAGTTTCATCCTCATAATTTTCTACAATTGCGTCTCTTATTACTTGCACCGGAACAAAACCAGGTATAACTTCATACATTATATATTTTATTTGCTTTATCCCTGCATCAAACCATTTTTATTAAAAAAAAATATATCTCCCGAAGATGTTTTCTTTTAATTTCATCCATAGAACATCTTGTCCCATTTTTCCACATTTATTTAAAAAATAATTCATTACCCCCTTCCAAGCATATTTTCCATCTTTCCAATATTTATTCACAATTTTGATTCTTATACTTTTCATTCTTATGAATGGATCTAATAGTCCTAATCCTCCTTCCTCCACCTTTCCGATTAAAGTGTCATAAGCAATTTTTGATGGTTTGCCTTCCCATAAAAAGTTTAAAACAATAGATTTAATTTTTTTATACACCCACAAAGGCAAACTCACAGAACCCAGTACATACCACATTTTTGATAAAAACTAAGAATTAATAACTAACACTTTCCCCTTTAAGAACAAATTTCTCAATTTCCAGAAATTCAATCTTTTGCATTCATTTTAAAACCTCCTACCATTCCACATTCCTTATTTCATTTTCATTTTCTCCAACCCTTATACCTAAAATGTTCATATTCTTCTTATATTCCTTAAATTGTATTTTATTCGATACATCATTCATTAATTCAACTCTCACATATGTTGTTTATTCTGTATTAATCTTTGCCCCTGTTCCTTTACTATATCTTTCTAAAACTTCTATTGCTTTATCTATAACTTTTTAATATATTTTACAATCAATGTTGTGTCGTCTGCATATTGAAATACTTTGTTCAGATTCTGTTCCTTTTATCCATATTCCTTTCATGTTCTTTTCCTGGTCTATTGCCAGTCCTAAAGCTTCGGATACTATTGTGTATAATAGTGCTGACATAGGGCACCCTTGTCGGATCGATCTTGTTATTTTAAAGTCTTCAGTTAAAAAAACGTTTACTTTTACACAACTAGTTATATCTTTGTATAGACATTTTATCCAATTTAAAAAATTCTCCCCAAACCCAAATCTCCCCATTACATCTATCAAATATTTGTGTTCAACTCTGTCAAAAGCTTTTTCCAAATCCACACTTATTATATATCCTGTTTCTTTTTCCTCCTTCATATACCATATTATATCTCTTATGTTATTAATGACATCAGTAATGTCTCGTTTTATAACAGCATATGTTTGATTTGTTGTAATAATATTTGGTACTACAATTTTCAGTCTATTTGCTAAAATTTTGGCTAATATTTTGTAATCTGTATTCAGCATGCTTAATGGTCTGTAATTTTTTAAATCTCTCTTATCCCCTTTTCTCTTGTAAATTATTTTCACCATACCTTTCTTCATAGTTATTTTCAGGAAAGGGTATTTAACTATCTATATATAATTAATTTAAAATAAGACATAAAACAGCTTTAAAAATCAGCTGATAAACCATCTATTCCTGGACTTTTCCCATTTTTCAATTGATCAATTGCTGTTCCTATTTCTAATTCCGTAATCTCACCCTCACACATTTCCTTGTCTTCCTCATTAACTTTAACTTTTATTTTTCTTAATAAAAATTCCTCATCCTCTAAAACTACCTCATTTTCAGTAAATAAATCTTTATAGAATCTTCCAATTTCTTTTACAATTCCTGCATTCTCTTCTACAGCTTTCCCATCTTGCGTTTTAATACTTGTTATTATATCTGCTCTCTGTCTTGTTTTTTCTAATTCATAAAAATATTTTGTACTCCTTTCTCCTTCTACAATGTCCTTAGCCCTGCTTCTGATTATTGCTCCTTTGCACTTTTCTTCTTCTATTTTCCTCAATTCTTCCTGTAATTCTATTATCTTATCAATATTATTCTCATTTACTTTAGTCATTTCATCATCCCACTCTTTTTTGATCTTCTTCTCTTTTATTCCTTTTGCTTTCTGTATTTTTTTTGAATATTCCATTGAGAATTGTTTTATTCTTTTCTTTAAACTGTCCCACCAAAAACCCTTTCCCATGTCATACATTTCATCATTAACACTATTAATAATTATGTTTTCTATTTCCATTCTGTACATTTCCATTTTTAGTAATTCTGTATTTAAAATCCACACCCCCGGTCCTTTATCAATCTCATTAAAATTCATCATTATCCATAAAAAATCATGATCACTCTCACTATATTTTTTAAATGAAGCATTTGTGACATAATGTGCTTCTTCTTTCTTGCATAAAAATAAGTCTATTCTACTTTGCTTTAAAATTCTATCCACAATCTGTATTCTTGAATACTCTCTTTTCATACCATTCTTCTCTCTCCACACATCCACCATATCATTTTTCTCCATTATATTATGAAGTTCATTCCTCCCTCTATCTCTTCTAAATTCCATTGAATCATTGATATCAATTCTCTGTATTACAGTATTAAAATCACCTAACACAATAATATTTTCTTGTTTTTCTATTAACCCCTGCATATCCTTATAAAAGTTAAATTTCTCTCTTTCCTCATTAGGTGCATGTATGTTACACACTTTCATTTCTTTTCCATTACACAATCATTTAACAATTATTATTCTTCCATTTGCGTCTTTGTAATCTACATCCACTTTTTCAAATACCCCTTTTTTTATTAAAATAGCTACCCCTCTTTTCCTTCCTATATCACAATTACTATATATTTCTCCATTCCACAATTTTCTAATTTCATCACTTATTTTATCTTCCCACCTCGTTTCTTGTAGACATAATACATCACTCTTTTTGGTCAAACACATTAATCTTTCAAACTTTTGACTTTTAGATAATCCTCTAGCATTCAGCGAAACAATGCATACTGAGCTCATTATGGAAAAGATTGGATAAACCAATAACCACCACTCAATCCATTTCATTGTCTTTCAAACAAGCATATCTTGCTTCACCCATTTCCACTTTCTTCCTCTCCAGTCTTTCCTTTAGCTCATCTCTTCTTATTTTCTGCTTTTTAAGAACCTTTTCAATGTGTATGCTTCCTTTTGTTCTTCATTTAAACCTTTAGGCGCCTTTTTTTAATGCTAGATTTTGACATCAAGATTTCAAAAGCTTGTGGCTTGAAAGGGGTTAAAGATAGAGATCTACTGTAAATTAGAAAAATGTTGGGCATGACCAAAAATTTTTGTGGGGTGTAAATATACTCATCAGTATATTTATAACTATATTAAATAACTACAGCCTATTTAATGAAGTATGACCCCTTGTCGCAATTTTGCGACTTTGGCACTTAGAGGGTTAAAACCTCTATTTAGTCTTTCTTTTTCTTTGTTTTCCATTTCATAACTCCTCCCCCCATTTTCTGCTTCCCTTACCTCAGTCAGTGCCTTCATTCCATTATCCTCACACTTTTCCTTTTCTTGGCCTTTTACAACGTCCAGCCCAACTGTATCCACAACTTCCTGTTCCTTCGAAAAGTCTTTATTAACCAGGGTTCTATCCTCTTTGTCTGCTCCTTCTCCCGTCTCCACTCCTTGTTCTCCATCCTCGTTCCTTTCCTCATTGTCTTCTATGTCGATGTTCTCCTCTTCCTCCTCATCCTGTTTATCTTCCTCTCCTTGAGTCTGCCGATGTGCTTCATTTATACTTTCATTTGTATTAACTCCCATCACCTCCTGTACTTCCATGCTTGTATCCTCATTCACCTCATCGTCCATCTCACATCTGCATCTTCTTTTTGCCTTGTCACAGCCCTGGCACCGCGGGACTTTACAGTCTCGCGCATAATGCCCCTGCTCAAGACAGTCTCTACATGTAAATTGAGGACAGTCCTTTCTCTCATGCTCCACACTTGCACAGATCCTGCATGTCTTCACTTGATTGTCGTGAATCACTCTGAAATACTGCACTCCTTCTTCAGTCATGAACCTTGTATTATATGGTAAAGACGTCACTTCTTGTGGAAACTCCCCAATTCGTCAGTTTTTGGATAATTTCTTCATCTTCTATATAGCTAGGCAGACTCAAGAAAGATACCATTCTTTCTGTTGCACACAGTTTCCTTATCTCACATTCTTGTCCATTGATCATAATTCCATTCAACAGCGTATCGCAGTCCATCTCACTTTCCATAGTCATTTCAAACTCATTATTATTCTTTCTTCTTAGTCCAATCAGTTTTCCAATTCCAAATTTGTCTTCAACTGCTTTAATTATACTTATTATTGTTGTATTTTTTATTGTTGTATTATTGTTTGTAGATCTCTTTTCCTTTCTTGTCCATTTGTTTTTCCATCTTGTTTTCTCCTTGAAACCACCTTCGCCTATTTTTAATTTCTGCTTTCTTCTTTCAAATAATTGATATTCCTTTCCGTCGTGTTTGCAGCATAGCTTGGTTCTCTGTTCTCCATCTCATGTCCTTTTCAAGGTTCAAGGTTCTTTATTATTTGTCACATACACAATCATACAGGGTATAATAAGTAGTGAAATGTAAGTCAGGACAGGTCCGCTCAATGGAAAGTGCAAAAAAAAATAAAAAATAATAATAACATAAAAGCAATAAAAACTATGAAACAAAACACGAGAGAGTGTATATATATATATAAATATGGTGAGAATGAAATAAGAAACAAATAATGAAATAAAATAAGGAGTAAGATGTGCAATGAGAAAGTGTGCAGTGCAAGAGAATGTGCAAATAGGTTGTTCCGGGAATGTACACATAGCAGCAGTGTGGATGATGGGGAATAATGGATGTTACAGTTTATTAAGTTGAGTCCTGTGGATGTTATGATATTATGAGACTGAGTTTAGGAGCCTGATGGCCTGAGGGAAGAAACTCCTCCGCAGTCTTTCAGTTTTAGCCAACATGCTCCTGTAGCGCCTGCCAGATGGCAGTAAAATGAAAAGATGGTTACCGGGGTGATTCGAGTCCTTGATGATTTTAGCAGCTCTGCTTTTGCAGCGTTTGAGGTAGATGTCCTGCAGAGAGGGGAGAGTAGACCCTGAGATGCGCTCAGCTAAGCGCACGACTCTCTGTAAACTTAGATTTAATTTGTTATATCAAAAACTCCTCATCTTCTTTTCCTATCCATTGATTCTTAAACAAGTCTTTGTAATATTGCTTTACTGTTTTTAAAATTCCTTCACTTGTTTCAATTTCCCCTTTTTGATTCAAGACTTCTTTCAATAGACCAGTCTTTTGCCTATTTTGTTTCTAAATTAATGAAAAATGTTGTGCATCTTTCTCCCTCTACTGCATATTTTTATTTACTTATATTTGCACCTTTACACTTCTCCTCTTCTATTATCTTTAATCGGTCTTGTAGCATTATTATTTTTCCAATATCCTATTTTTCATTACTTTCTGCCGCTTTTGTTAACTCATTGTTCAATTGTTTTGTTAATTCTATTTCCTTCTGTCTTTCTACTTTTCTGACCTTTTTGTTGTATTCTATTGAAAATGTCTCAATACCATACTTCACACTATCCCACCATACTCTTTTCTCTTCAATATACATTATATTAATTTTACTTTCTTCCAAAATCCATTTAATACTCTCCTGATATACAGTACATTACTCTTTAAAACCATGGCATTTAGAGGCCACACTCCTCCTCCCCTTTCCACACTCGTATAATCTAACATGAAAAATAAAAGAGAATGGTCACTAAAACCAACTCTTTTATAATAAACATTTATCATATCCCCTTGCATTTCCTCTGCACATAAAACATAATCAATCCTACTTTGTTTCAATTCTTTTAAAACAAATTATCTTCTTGAAAATTGCCTACTTGTTCTATTTCTTTCTCTCAACACATCAATCAATTTAAAATCCCCCATAACTTTTTTCAAATCCTCCCTTCCCTTATCAATCTTAAAAACCATATTACTTGCTAAATATAATTCTGTAAAAACAGTGTTAAAATCACCCTTTCCCAACTTCTTACATTGGCAGCTATTGTTGTAAAAAATTTCAACTTTACATTTTCTTCGTTTGGGGCATGTATGTTATATACTACATCTCTCATTTCCTTTTTGCATTTCCACAGATAAACACTTCCCCGCCCCATCATTAAACACCACACTTTCTTTTTCACACACATCTCTTCTTATTAAAATAGCAACTCCTTTCCCAGTTTTCTCTGTACTATTATTATAATGAATATTGCCATCCCATAATTGTTCAAACATTTTAACAGAATAATTTTTCCAATTAGTTTCTTGTAATACACTATACATCCACCCTCTACATATTTCCATCATATTTTCACATTTCCCCACATCCATTAAACCTCGTGCATTAAATGAAACAGCTCTTAAAAGCATAAAACTACAGAAAATAAATAATAAAAACTAAAAAAAAAAAATTTCAGTCCTCCTCCATATCTCTCATTAAATCAAATCTATTCTCATAACCCCTCTTGTATTTTAACATGTCTTGTCTTATAGTTATTTTCTTTGCAGTGTCTAAATTGGGTGTTACCTTTAAATGTCTTCTTCTTTGTATTCCTTATCTTTCTTTCCTGCATTTATCTTCTCCTTTTCTCTCGATTGTCTTCTCCTGATAACATTCCTCGTTGTTTTCGCTGTTCCTCCTGTTCCTCGCTCATGTCCATAATTGTTTGCACAGCCCCTTGCAACATTGTTATTTCTCCATCTGGTTCTTTTTCCTTCTCTCCTGTGTCCACTTGATGTTCTTCCTCTCTATTGTCCTCTCCAAGTCCACCGCTTTTCTCTTCTCCTTTTCTCTCCCTTCTCCCCTCCTGATTACCTTTTATCCTTGTTATTTTGTTTCTCCTGTTCTTCCCTCAGCCATCTCAAACTTGCTGCTATATGGTAGAGATGTAACTTCCTTTGGAAACTTGGCCTTCATGTATCTCGTACCATCTGCTATTTCAGTACCCGGATATGTTCTCATCTTAAAGCTGGATGAACGTTACACCCCATGCCTCCAATTTACCCAGTATACCTTGGTCATCCATGTAGGCAAATGCATAAAAGAAACAACATATTCTCTTGATTGCAACTTTCTTATCTCACAAAATTGTTGCTTGATCATCATTCCATCCTCCAGCTTGTCACACTCTTCATTTATTAATGTGATCTCAAATTCCTTGCCTTGCCTTGGTCTTATAGCAAAAATATTTCCTCCTCCAATTTTCTTATTCACTTCTTTGATAATATCTTGCACAACTCCATCTCTCACCTCTGCCAGATCCACAATTACAGTTGCTTCCTTTGAATACATTTAACATTTAGCAGATGCTTTTATCCAAAGCGACTTACAGTGCAGTGCATTCAGGCAATACATTTTTTAGTTAGTACATGTGTTCCCTGGGAATCAAACCCACAACCTTTGCGTTGCTAACGCAATGCTCTAACCACTGAGCCACAGGAATAATATAAATAAAATCAACCTTTTCTTTGTCTTGTTGTATACAAGCCATTGTCTCGTTGTGTTTTCCTGATCAAAGTCCGTACGTCTCTGTTACGTCCGTAAGGACGTTTATAGTATTGTGTGTGTGTTGTGTTAGGTTTTTTTCCCGTCCTGTCTGTTTCTCTTACTTTCACTTTCTTAGGTTGTTGCTGATTGGCTACCTTGCTTGTCAGTTAAGACTAATGAGATGAGTGGCCGTGCCTTGGGAGGCGGGATCTGCATCAGCATGATGAGTGACACCTGGTGAAGCGGATATTTAAAGACCATGCTGCTGCCAGTGTGTTAGAGAACCTTTGTTAGATAACTTTGTATTGAGAACCTTTGTGTGAGAACCGTTGCTTGTTTAGAGAGAACTGTTTGTGTGTTTTATTTTTTATTACGTTGTTCTCATGTATGTTCACGTTCCTTGTTTTGGCTGTGCCCAAAACCTTTTCACTTGTGAATGTGGCGGTCCACAAAGGAGAAGGGATAGGTAAGATGTCACATGACATACATTGTACACACGTAGTAAATTTGTTTGTGTTAAAACACTAGTTAGGGATTTGTGCCACCGCTGTATTTATGTTTATTAGTTAGTGTAGTTTAGTTACGGCGTCACGGATGTTGAAGTCTCTTTCTTTTGATCTTTTCTTTTTTTAGTATTAGAAGTTAAATGTGTTAACCTTTTGCTTATATTACTTTTTGTTTGTTTGGCACAATCCGTTTTCCCCTTTCTTCATTTGTGGTTGGGTTTAGTTATTATATATATTTATTAAACTCATATTCACTTTATTCAGTGTCTCTCGTGTTTTCTCACCTCACTCAGTGTTACATATTGATGTGTGTCTGAGATGGTTACATGTGTTCCCCTCCTAAAAACCCTAGACGGGTACGAGTCATAGGAGGGTCGTAACATAATGGGGGCTCGTCCGGTTATTTAACTGAATTAACAGATAACCAGTTCATGACACCGTCTCTTGTATCACTGTGTGTGTTGAGAATTTGTGCGTGCGGTTCTATGTCGCTAGGATGTTCATATTAGAAAGGTTTCTTGATAGTCCTTCGCAAGAGGAATTAGATGGTTGTAGGAAGGATGATTTGTTGAGGATAGCAAGTCATTTTGAGATTTCAGTAAATAAGCAGTCACTTAAGAAAGAGATTAAATCTGTGGTATTTGATCGTTTGGTGGAGTTGAATGTGCTTGTGTTGCAGGAGAAACTATCAGTTAGGCACAGTGTGGAGATGGATGCGTTTGATAGGAGTGAGAAAGCTGAGGAGGCGCCTCACGCGGAGGTGGAGGTTGAGGCTGAGGCTAGGGCGGGCTTACCTCCGTTTGAACCATTCTCCCCTATGTCTGTTAGCTCAAAAGGCGAAACGAGACTTAAAGTCCGTTTGGCTCGTTTGCAGCTTGAATCGCAGGAGAAGATACAGGCTCAGCAGGCGGAAATGGATTTGCGACTACAAGTTCGTAAATTGGAGATCGAGGCGGAGAAACAGGTAAAAATGCGACAGTTGGAGCTTGACGCAATGCGAATTGTGGGAGGCTCCGCTGCGTTACCAGATCTCTCTCGTGTCAGTCCCGCTGCCACTGTTGATCGTGCTCCCTCTGTAGTGTCTCCACCCACTGTTGTCCCGATGTGTGTTTCGTCCGTAGCAACCGAGTCATTCGATGTTGGTAAAAATATTATACTAGTGCCACATTTTCGTGAAGCTGAGGTTGATTCCTACTTTAGTGCCTTTGAGCGCATTGCTATGTCTTTTCGTTGGCCAAAGGATTGCTGGTCTCTGTTACTGCAATGTCGTTTAATGGGTAAAGCGTTAGAGGTGTTCTCTACTCTTTCCTTAGAGGATAGTTTGAATTATGATGCTGTAAAATTAGCAGTTTTACGTGCTTACGAGTTAGTTCCAGAAGCATATCGTCAAAAGTTTAGAGGCCATAAGAAGAATTCATCACAAACATTTGTGGAATTTTCTCGAGAGAAAGCTCTTCTCTTTGATAAATGGTGTAGTGCAACTAAGACTGATGATTTCAATTCTTTAAGAGAACTAGTTCTGCTTGAGGAATTTAAGGCGTGTTTATCTGACAGGGTAGTTGTCTATCTAAATGAACAGAAGGTTAGTTCGTTAGCGCAAGCGGCTGTGTTAGCAGATGAATTCATGCTCACTCATAAGGGGGTGTTTTTCGTGACTCGCACTGAAAAGAGCATGGTTACTAGTCCGTCTCAAACTCAAGATTTTCGAGAGAAAGCTGGAATGCCGAAATCGAAAGAGTTAAGGGATTGTTTTTACTGCCATAAACCAGGACATTTGATTGCTGATTGTCCGGTGCTTATGCGTAAACAGCAGTCTAAGAACCCGAAGAGTGTTGCATTAATGAAGACCGTACTACCATCTGAATTATCATGTTGTACTGATGTTTGTGACATAAATTATAAACCTTTCGTTATGCCAGGGTTTGTTTCCTTATCTGGAAAGGAAGAGGATCGGCGAGAAATCTGCATTCTCCGAGATACGGGGGCTATGCAGTCAATTATGCTGTCTGATGTGTTACCGTTCTCTGACGAATCATATTGTGGCTCAAATGTGTTGATTCGTGGGATAGAAATGCAAGTAGTGTCTGTGCCTTTGCATAATGTACACTTATGCTGTTCTCTGCTTTCAGGTGTTGTGCGAGTCGGAATTCGAAACTCACTTCCTGTTAAAGGAATAACCCTCATTTTAGGAAATGACTTAGCTGGAGGCAAAGTTTTGCCAGTTCCAGAAGTGACTGATGTTCCACAGGTTTGTTTGGTAGGTGATGTTGCAAGTCGGCACCCTGAAGTGTTTTCTTCTTGTGCAGTGACTCGTGCTCGGTCAGCTAAAACAGTGGGTGAAGTTGACTTGGCTGACTCACTGATGGGAGATGTGTTAGCGGAGCGTGAGAAAGCTTCGGAAACGAAGAAAGTTTCTGAAAACGTTCCTAAGGTGAAAAATTCGGAGAACGTGTTAGAAAGTTTTGCTTCGTTAAAGCTACCGGTTACTCGTTCTCAGATCGTGATGGCACAAAACGATGATTCGTCTTTGAAGAAATGTTTATCAGCTGTGATAAGTCGTGAGGCCGCTAAGAAAAGAAATACTGCATATTTCAGAGACAATGATTTGCTTATGCGAAAGTGGTGTTCTAAAGTTGAGGAGGATCTAGATTGGAACGTGGTATATCAAGTGGTAGTTCCACTCAAATATCGTTCTCATGTATTGTGTTTAGCGCATGAACACTTGCTCTCTGGACATTTAGGGGTAACTAAAACTTACCATCGCATTCTGCAGCATTTTTTTTGGCCTGGGTTGAAACGTGATGTAACCAAGTTTTGTCGTACATGTCACACGTGTCAGATTGCAGGAAAGCCGAATCAGGTTATCTCACCTGCTCCACTGTCTCCAATTCCGGTTATAGGAGAAGCGTTTGAGGAGGTACTGATTGACTGTGTCGGACCGTTACCGAAAACGAAAGCAGGTAATCAATATCTCTGTACTATTATGTGTAGAGCGACCAGATTTCCTGAAGCTATTCCGTTACGGAAGATTACGGCTCCTGTTGTTTTGAAGGCGTTGATCAAGTTCTTTTCTACGTTTGGACTTCCTAAAGTTGTCCAAACAGATCAAGGTACAAATTTTTTGTCACGAGTTTTTACGCAAACACTGAAGTCTTTGTCTATCGAACATCGTATATCTAGTGCATATCACCCAGAAAGTCAAGGTGCGATCAAAAGATTTCATCAAACTTTGAAAGCCATGCTTCGAAAATTTAGTATGGACACAAGTAAAGATTGGGATGAAGGTATTCCGTTAGTGTTATTTGCTGTGCGAGAAAGTGTGCAAGAATCACTTGGATTTAGTCCAGCCGAGATGGTTTTTGGACATACACTTCGAGGACCGTTAAAAGTTCTAAAAGATCAGATGTTAGAGGATAAAACAGAGAAACGAACGAACGTTCTTGATTACGTTAGTCGATTCCGAGAAAAATTGCATAGTGCATGCGATCTTGCGCGTAAGTTTTTCACAAATGCGCAATCCGAGATGAAGGATCGATTTGATAGACATGCTGTTGCACGGTCTTTTCTACCTGATGATAAAGTGGTGGTATTGTTACCGATACCAGGGTCTGCTTTATCTGCTAGATTTTCGGGTCCGTATAATATTGTTAGGAAACTTAGTGATACGGATTATGTAATTTGCACTCCTGACAGACGGCGCAAGACGCGCGTTTGCCACATTAACATGCTTAAAGCATATCATGAGCGTGACGAGTGTGAACCTGTGAAGCAGGACATTGACAATACAGTGGTATTAGTAACGTCACAAGTTTTGTCTGTTGTAGAAGGTGATGCGAATGCTGATGAGGATGGATTGATAGTGAGAAATACTCCGCAACAATGTAGTAAGTTGGAAAACTCTGCTATACTGTCTAATTTGTCTTCTCACTTGTCTTCTGTACCTAATGAGAAAAGAGGTGATGTGATGGCGCTTATCATGGCTTTTCCAGCTCTATTTTCTGGTGTTCCATCTCAGACTAGCGTACTAGAACATGACATTGAAGTTAAAGATGCAAAACCGATAAAGCAACATCCATATCGTGTTAACGAAATTAAGAGATCCGCAATGAAGACCGAAACTGACTACTTGTTACAAAATGATTTAGCTCGTCATAGTTCAAGTCCGTGGAGTTCCCCATGTCTTCTGGTAAAGAAACCTGATGGTTCCTTTCATTTCTGTACGGACTACCGAAAGGTTAATGCTGTCACCGTACCTGATTGTTATCCACTACCGAGAATGGAGGATTGCGTTGATAGTGTTGGTTCAGCAAAGTTCGTTAGTAAACTTGACTTACTGAAAGGGTATTGGCAAGTACCGTTAACCCCACGTGCATCTGACATATCTGCTTTCGTAACTCCGGATTCTTTCCTACAATATCAGGTTATGGCGTTCGGTTTACGAACGCACCTTCTACGTTCCAGCGGTTGATACAAACTGTTCTCGCTGGCGTGCGAATTGTAGAGAACATATTTGGATGACTTAGTGATCTTTTCCAATGATTGGACTGAACATTTGTCTTTGTTGCGCACAGTGTTTGAGCGTTTAGAACGTGCATCGTTAACCATTAACCTTCGAAATGCGTGTTTGGGCAAGCAACTGTGACTTACTTAGGAAAATGTGTAGGAAATGGACAAGTAAAGCCGGTGGAAGAAAGTGGCGGCTATTACCGATTTTCCTGTGCCCATTACAAGGCGAGAGTTGAGGCGTTTTTTAGGTATGATTGGGTATTACCGAAGTTTTTGCAAGAATTTCGCTACAGTGGTAACCCCTCTTACGGATCTCCTCAGCCCTAAGAAAACATTTGTGTGGTCAGAAGAGTGTCAAGTAGCCTTTGAAAATGCGAAAGCATTAATGTGTACCAGTCCCGTTTTGACCGCTCCTCAATTTGAGCGGGCGTTCAAGTTAGAGGTTGACGCGAGCGCAGTAGGCGCCGGTGCAGTTCTGATTCAGGAAACTCAGGATGGAGTGGACCATCCAGTGTGTTTCTTTTCGCATCACCAACCCCTCGTATTTTTGTCTCGCATGTACAATGCAAACCAACGACTAATGCGTTGGGCGTTATTCATCCAGAACTTTCAGCTAGAGATTCACCATAAGAAAGGATCTGAAAATATCCTCGCAGATACTCTTTCTAGAGTTTGAATAAAAAAGAAAATGTGGGTATGAAGTTTTGGTGTTGTTTTATTTAAACATTGAGTTTAAAATCTTAAATGTGGGGGTGTTACGTCCGTAAGGACGTTTATAGTATTGTGTGTGTGTTGTGTTAGGTTTTTTCCCGTCCTGTCTGTTTCTCTTACTTTCACTTTCTTAGGTTGTTGCTGATTGGCTACCTTGCTTGTCAGTTAAGACTAATGAGATGAGTGGCCGTGCCTTGGGAGGCGGGATCTGCATCAGCATGATGAGTGACACCTGGTGAAGCGGATATTTAAAGACCATGCTGCTGCCAGTGTGTTAGAGAACCTTTGTTAGATAACTTTGTATTGAGAACCTTTGTGTGAGAACCGTTGCTTGTTTAGAGAGAGAACTGTTTGTGTGTTTTATTTTTATTACGTTGTTCTCATGTATGTTCACGTTCCTTGTTTTGGCTGTGCCCAAAACCTTTTCACTTGTGAATGTGGCGGTCCACAAAGGAGAAGGGGATAGGTAAGATGTCACGTGACATACATTGTACACACGTAGTAAATTTGTTTGTTAAAACACTAGTTAGGGATTTGTGCCACCCGCTGTATTTATGTTTATTAGTTAGTGTAGTTTAGTTACGACGTCACGGATGTTGAAGTCTCTTTCTTTGATCTTTTCTTTTTATTTTAGTATTAGAAGTTAAATGTGTTAACCTTTTTGCTTATATTACTTTTGTTTGTTTGGCACAATCCGTTTTCCCCTTTCTTCATTTGTGGTTGGGTTTAGTTATTATATATATTTATTAAACTCATATTCACTTTATTCAGTGTCTCTCGTGTTTTCTCACCTCACTCAGTGTTACATATTGATGTGTGTCTGAGATGGTTACATGTGTTCCCCTCCTAGAAACCCTAGACGGGTACGAGTCATAGGAGGGTCGTAACAGTCTCTCTCTTGCCTTTCCATGTTCATTGCCGTGTAATCCGTACAAATTAGGAAAAAAACTCTAACCACCTCCCAGACAGCCTAGGCTGCTGGGAAGTGTTTGAGCTTCACAAAACACCAAACAATAACAAATTGAAACTAACTTTTAACAAAAACAAAATTTACAAACAAAATGGGTAGGCCTACACTCTAACTGTTGCCAAATCACTTCCTCTAGCTCGCTAGCGCCCGCAGGATGGTATGGCCGTAAGCTAGTGCTGTCACAAAGAGCGGGCTATTTAAAGATTAGTCACCCTAAAGGCCAGCGTATTAGATAATAAATGAAGAAAACCCAAAAGCTTACAGTACCTAGTATTCCCAGGCGGTCTCCCATCCCAGTACTAACCAGGCCTCGACCCTGCTTAGCTTCTGAGATCAGGCGCACACAGGATGGTATGGCCATAAGCAAGTGCTGCAGCAAAGAGCGGGCTATTTAATCTTCCACCATGGGCTTAAACAACATCCACACTTCTATACAAACCGACCTGTTTTTAAGCTATATTTCTTCTTTTCCATATAGTGATTTTCTGCCAAAACAATTAACAAATTGATCATGGTTTTATTCTTACACTTTCCCTCCACTCCTAACATGAAAATTATTTGCCAGCCCTGATTTTCTTTTCTTACTCCTAACTCATTCACCATTTCTTTTAAACATTTAAAGAGAGAAAATAATTTCTCACACAGTAAAAACAAATGAAACAACCCTTCATCTTGTTTTTTACACACCTTACATAATGCAGTTTGTTCTTTTTTTATAATACACAACCTCATTTCTGACCATATTACATTATGCCTTATAAAATAATCAAGACACTCCAAATTTGCGCTCACCAATATTCCTGTGTATTTTCCCATATTTCTTTCTCTTAAGACCATTAAAGTGTCTTAAGCAAATATATTTGAATTTGGTTTTTAAAAACTTCTTCCCTAAATACCTTATAAAACATTTTAACATTTCCTGATCTTAGCTCCATCCATTTATCTTGATTTGTGAAATACACTTCAACCTTTCCTTATTTATTTTCCCCTTTCTGTATTTCATTCAGCCACTCTAAAGAGAAAACTAAAGTTTTCTAGGTATTGCACTTTTCAACTCTTCATATTGTTTCTTATTACTTCTTAAATCATATTCTTCCTTAAACTATTCCAGCTCATCAATGACGGCTTGAACTGGAAAAAAACCTTCTCTTACCTCATACAATACATCTCTCACTCTTAAAATCCCAACCTGCCACCACTTTTTAAAAAATATTTCTCTCCCATTATTCACAATATGCTTATTGAGAGTGGTTGATTTAAAATGACTTCCCTTCCTTCCGGTTTAAAATCCACCTATGAGAGAAAAAGACCCCAAGCTTTTAAAACTTCTCCGTAAATATCAGGTACACCTTTAATCATCCATTCTTTCATTTTCATCCATAAAACACTATCCCCCAAATTCCCCACCATACATTTAAAAAAGGAAATACTTCATAGTTTCTTTCCATTCTCCCTTCTCTTCTTTATCAAGATATTTTGATTCTCAAACTCTTTTTCTTTATTTCTACGTCAGCTAGACCCATCCCTCCTTTACCTATCTGTCCAATCAAAGTATTATACGCAATCCTTAGGGGCTTTTTCTCCCAAACAAACTCTACAACACATTTTTATTCTCATTTCCACCCATCTTGGTATTACCATCACAGTTAAAATGTACGACATTTTAGATAACATTAAAACATTTACCACTAAAATTTTTCCCTTCTAAACTTAATCTTCCCTTCCAAAATCTCTTCTCCATTGCTCCCACCACCTTTTCAAACATTCTTTCTCTTGCTCCTTTTTCATCTTTCCCTAAGGTCACACCCAAAAAGGTAACACCGTCTGATAACTTTTCTGTTTTACGGATGGACAGAACAGCCGAGGCCGGAAAAACCAAAGGTGGTGGAGTGTGTTTCATGATTAACAAGAAATGGTGTGACCCCAGGAATATCTCCATTCTGTCACGTTCCTGCTCGCCTCATCTGGAACATCTCTCCATTATCTGCCACCCATTCTATTTGCCCCGGGAGTTTGCATCGATCATCATTACTGCCGTTTACATTCCACCTCAGGTAGACACTGGCTTGGCTTTGTCCAAACTCCATGATGAGCTCAGCGGCTACATCAACAAACACCCTGACGCTGCATGTATCATTGCGGGAGACTTCAACAAAGCCAACCTCAGGAAGGTCATGCCGAACTTTCAACAACATATATCCTGTCCAACTAGAGGATAGAATACACTGGATCATTGCTAAACCCAGTTTAAGAATGCCTACAAAGCTCGTTCCCTGCCGGCTTTTGGCAAATTGGACCATGCCGCCATTTTCCTCACACCGGAATATAAACAAAGGATCGTTCAGGAATCTCCGGTGGAGAGGGAAGTGACGCGCTGGTCCTAACACTCTGAAGCTATGCTACAGGTGTCTCTTGATGACGTCGACTGGGACATGTTCCGGGTGAGATCAGCTGACATCAGCGAATTCACGGATGTAGCATTAAGCTTTATCAACACGCTAACCGACCAAGCTACTGAAACAGTAACAATAAGGACATTCTCTAATCAGAAACTGTGGGTGGACAGAACAATCCGTGCTGCGGTTAACCATCGAACTGCCGCATACAACGCCGGTCTTTCGTCGGGTAACATGAGCGAGTACAAAGCTTTGTGCTATGCTCTCCGACGGGCAGTTAGAGCTGCTAAACTCAGATACAGGGAGAGAATTGAGTCACATTTTCAGCTCAATGACTCTCGACGCATGTGGCAGGGACTGAAGACCATCTGTTTCTCTGGAAACAACACCTCCGCCGAGGTGAGAGCAGATCCGTTGCTGGCCGAAGAGCTAAACACCTTCTACGGCCGCTTTGAATATATTGGCGGCTGGACTCAGCCGATCAGCGTGTCAGAAAGCAGCAGACAGAGCAGCAATCATGTATTCACCGTGTCGGAGGATGAGGTTCGGAGGGAACTAAGGAGAGTGAACGTCAGGAAAGCAGCCGAACCTGATGGGATTACTGGCCGCAATCTGAGGTCCTGCGCCGATCAACTTGCTAGTTTGTTTACTTCCATCTTTAATGAGTCCCTTGCTACCTCTGTGGTTCCCACCTCATTTAAAAAATCTGTCATCATCTCTGTCCCTAAGAACAGTAAACCCTCGTGCCTGAATGACTATCGTCCAGTTGCCCTCACATTGACAGTCATGAAGGTTTTTTAGAGACTTTTAAAGAAACACATTTGCTTCTCCATCCCTGCTACTTTGGACCCTCTTCAGTTTGTCTATCGCCCAAATAGGTCTACAGATGATGCCATCTCTCAGGCACTGCACTCTTCCCTCACACACATTGACGGCAAAATTGGCAACTATGTCAGGCTGCTATTCATTGACTATAGCTCAGCTTTAAACACTATAGTCCACACTAGAGGTCTTCACAGAGGACCTGAGACCCGAGGACCCGGGACCCGACCCGGGACCCGACCCGGGACCCGTTCGGGTTGGGGCCTATATTTTAAATGGTCAGCCGTGTCCGGGTCGGGTCCCAATCTATTTCTTCGGGTCCCGGGTCTGTTTAACATTGTGTGTAATACCCGAGTCGATCGGAGAACACCGCACCTGCCAGTGATCAGTGTCAGTTGGCACTTTATGTGTGTTTTGTAACTTGCAACTTGTAAAATTAAACTGAAAATGAACGGAAATGAACTGTCACATTAATGTTGTCTATGAAGTTTACATTGCATTACAATAACGCGCATGTGC
Organism: Gymnocypris eckloni scoliostomus; assembly: GCA_027564155.1. Taxonomy (NCBI): domain Eukaryota; kingdom Metazoa; phylum Chordata; class Actinopteri; order Cypriniformes; family Cyprinidae; genus Gymnocypris; species Gymnocypris eckloni. The sequence goes on from CM050428.1 coordinate 31,853,683, forward strand.
AGTCTCACGCGCACGCCATGTTTCTATGGCAACCAGAGCTGGCGGGACTCTGCCATAGTACGCGTTGCATTCTTTCTTACATGTTTAGAATAATATGAAAGAACCGTCTTGTTATATTTAAAACTTTTTGGTCAGGCTCGGCTCAGAGAGCACAGTGATGATAGAAAATATGGTGGAAAAATACACTCTTATCAGAATAAGCTATTGAAGTTATCAAGCTGTCTCATGTGAATTCCTCCTTTAAGTTTCATAAGATGACCCCTAGGTGGAGCTTTAAACATGTTTTGTATTGTTTTCTTTTACTGAAGAACAGATTCACCTATTATTGAACACTCACGCAGTAAAGTTTAACGCACTTACTGTTCTGTGCGTTTTTGCTAAAACATAATAATAATTGCGCCGAGTCCTTTATTACAACCTACAAAAAGTATCGTTATTGTAGTTCAAAAGGGTAAACACAACAGTCGAAGTTGACTCGAGATGAAACTGCGAAGTTGCATTAGTCATCCGTCACCGACCGTGACAGCAAGTAGACTTTTAAAGCTGGAATAGTGGATTAAGAAGGCTATTTCTGTCGGCAAGAGAGAGGAACAGCCTAACATGGATGGAAATTTATTGGCAAAGAGGATTGCATCGCATGCAGTCAGTGAGAAGGCAACTAAGTTAACAGTTTAAGCCAATTTTTTTTTTGGGTGCAGTCGGGTCTGTGTCTTCCCAGCCGGGTTCGGGTCCAACTTTCGAATAATGGTCGGGTCCGCATCGGGTCCGGGTAGTACATTTAAGGCATTTCTCGGATCTGCACGGGTTCGGGTCCCACTTTCAAATAAAATACGGGTCCGGGTCAGTTCCGTGCAGCATATTTACGGGTCTCTTCGGGTTCGGGTACGAATTTTGGGACCCGTGAAGACCTCTAGTCCACACCAAGCTAACTGTCAAACTCTCAGACCTCGGTCTAAACACTTCACTCTGTCAAGCTCCATCACCCCGAGCGTAGGAGCCCCAGAGGGCTGTGTCCTGAGCCCCCTGCTCTACTCTCTATACACTCACGACTGTGTGTCCTCTCACAGCTCCACTTCTATCGTTAAATTTGCTGATTATACTGTGGTTCTGGGCCTCATTAACAACAATGACGAGGCTGCATACTTGGTTGAGGTAGAGAGACTCACATCATGGTGCCAGGACAACTGTCTCTCTCTGAACGTGAGCAAAACTAAAGAGCTGATTGTAGACTTCAGGAAAGAGACAGCAGGCCCCACACTCCTCTTATGATCAGTGGGACCCCTGTGGAGAGGGTGAGCAGCTTCAAGTACCTCGGTGTAAACATCTCTGAGGACCTGACATGGACTGCACACATCCAAACACAGGTCAAGAAAGCCAGGCAAAGACTGTACCATTCATGACAGCTGAGGAAATTCAGGGTCTCACCTGCAATCCTGAAAACTTTCTATTCAGGGGCCATAGAAATTGTACTGACTCAGTGCATCTCAGTGTGGTATGGTAATTCCTCAAACCAGGACTGCAAAGCTATGCAGAGAGTCGTGGCGCTTAGCTGAGCGCATCTCAGGGTCTGCCCTCCCTCTCTGCAGGACATCTACTTCAAACGCTGCAAAAGCAGAGCTGCTAAAATCATCAAGGACCCAAATCACCCCGTAACCATTTTTCATTTCACTGCCATCTGGCAAGCGCTTCAGGAGCATGATGGCAAAAACTGAGACGGAGGAGGAGCTTCTTCCCTCAGGCCATCAGGCTCCTAAACACAAACTCAGTCTCATAACATCTACATTACATCATAACATCTACAGGACTCAATTTAATAAACTGTAAAACATCCATTATTCTCCAACATCCGCATTGTTGCTATATGTACATACCGTACAAACTGTTTGCACATTCCTCTTGCACATCCCTGTTTATATTAATATTTATTAATCCACAGTATACTGTATTGCACATTTTATCTCATTGCACATTTTACTCATTTTATTTTATTATTTGTTACTATTTTTATCTTATTCTTACCTATATTTATAAATATTCTCTTTGTGTTATGTTTCATTGTTTTATTTGTATTTCTTTTGCACTGTCCATTGAGCGGACCTGTCCTGACTTACATTTCACTACTGATTATACCCTGTATGATTGTGTATGGGAAGAATAATAAAGAACCTTGAACCTTGAGACCCTTGAAAATTTGTTTCATGAACCTCTTCAAATTTAAAGCCCCAAACAGACTAGGTACTCCCAAATCTCATGTACACCTTTTCCTTCATTTACTTTTACACCTGTACCTTACCATAACAATTTACTTTTCTCATTACCTCCTTTCACATTCTCCAAATCCTTTAATATCAATGTTGTGTCATCTGCATACTGAAAAAATGTCCCTCTTTTCCTTCTTCTATTCTAATACCTTGAGTACCTTTATCCTTTTTAATCATCAATCCTAATGGTTCCGCATTAGTGTATACAGCTGCGCTTGAGAGTGGCATCCCTGTCTAATTGATCTTGCAATTTTAAAAGGTTTAGTTAAAAACCGTTACATTTCACTTTTGTCATTACATTTTTATATAGAAGTATCCATTCTTTAAAGATTTTCCCAAATCCAAAATGTTCCAAAACGGCAAATAAAAAACTGTTCAACCTTGTCAAAAGCTTTTTCAAAATCTTAGTTAATAACATATCCATTCTCCTGCTTTTCATTTAAAACACTGATTATGTCTCTTATTCCACTAGTTATGTCTGCGATATCCCTTCCTTTTACACCATACTGGTTGTATATATTTGTGGGTAAAACCTTATTTAATCTGTTTGTTACAATCTTGGCTAGTATTTTCATATCTGTGTTGAACATCGTTATTGGCCTAAAATTATTTAACATATTTTTACTTCCTTTTATTTTGTATATTAATTTCATCAATCCCATACTCATAATTTGGTCTAATTCCTTTTTCCTAAAAATCTCCTGATATACTTCCTTTAAAATCCCACTTATTTTTTCCTTAAAAGCTTTATAAAATTCATTAACTAGTCCATCTATCCTTGGACTTTTCTTTCCTCTCAGCATATTTATAGCATCTATAATTTCCTCTTCACTAATTTCCTTGTCACATTCCTCCTTATACTCCTTTCTTACTTTAGCAGTAACACACTCTAATAGTTTATTTTTCTCGTGTTCATCTATTCCTTGGGTACTAAAAAGCTCCTCATAATACTCTTTAACTTCCTTTAAGATACCATCCGTCCCCTTAACTATTTCACCCTCTTTAGTCTATAATTATTTTATTAACTCTGACCTTCCTCTATTTTTTTCCAAATCTAAGAAAAAATTTGTGCACTTTTCTCCCTCAATTGTATATTTTGCTTCGCTTCTTAATATAGCTCCTCTACACTTTTCTTGCTAAATTTTTTTCAACTCCTCCTCCAACATTATGATTCTTTTTATTTGCATTTCACTTTTAGTAGTCTCTTCCTTCATTTTTCTTCTTATTTCTACTTCCTTAGCTTGTTTAGCACTCTGTACTGCTTTGCTATAATTTAATACATTCTAGAATTATATTCTAGTGGGCTACATGCTTCCCCTTCTAAACATCTCATGACCCCATGAGATTATTTCTCTACACTTTAACTGTGACTCTGGGCTCCATTTGAGCACTCACCTGAGCACATCGAGTACACTGTGCCATAGTGTGACACCAAACTGTGCTACAGGGTTTCTTTTCTGATTTCCCACCCTCAACATTTATGACCATTCCTCTATGAACCAGGGTTAAAGTTCGGTTAGTGGGCCGGCCCAAGCGGTCATAGCTCAATCTGACTACAGGTCTTCTGTTTCTTTTGGGGTGGAAATGGACAGGCTCTACTACCTCTCTGGCAGTATTATCTGCACCGGGATCTCCCCCTTCTAAACCAGGATCTCCCATTTCTTCTGGACTCTGATCTGGTAGTTCTGCATGACCTTCTGCAGTGAACGTCGGCTCAGCAGCTTCTGCATGGGGTCTATCCAATTCACCTCCACGGTAAACTGTGTCCTTCTCCACAGCAGATCCATCTTGTGCATCACTCTCTGGCCTGGGCTGTCTCTATTCTATCTGGGTAGCAATACAGATCATTCTCCCTCACTTTCAGATTCAGTTCTGGGTGCTCCTTCACTTGGTGTCACCTTCCTTCCTCCTAACTCTTTCTTTGTTTTCTCTTCACAGTTCTTCTCCTGGTCTCTGCAGAAGACTGAAACTGTCCTTGAGACTTAAGGAATGGACAACCTCACTTCACCCCCAACAGGTAAAAGATAATCTCTGTGTAAAGTCCTTACACCTCCCATCCCTGGTTCAGGTTTCAGATGTTAAACAGGTAAGTTCTTCAGCTTTTCTATCACCAGGTATGGTACATAATTCCATTTGTCGGCAAGTTTGTGCTTTCCAGTCATTGCCAGATTTTTATCAGCACCCTATCTTCCACTTCCAGAGTCTGATGTTTCACTTGTTTGTCATACAACCGCTTGTTCCTCTGTTGACTTTTCCGGCAGTTTCAGTTGCTAACTGATATGCTCTCTGCAACTCTGACTTAATTCTCTCCACATACTGGTGATGGTTACTGATTCCCACCCCATCAGGGCGATGTCCCAAAACACAGATCCACTGGCAGACGAGCCTCCCTTCCGAAGAGCAGATAATATGGCGAATGTCCAGTGGCATCATTCTTAGTACAGTTGTAGGCGTGTACTAATCGATTAACGTGTTGACTCTATCTGCTTTTCTCTGCAGGATCCAGCGCACAAGCATGGAAAGAAGCGCCTGTTGAAACTTTCAGGCCGTGGGTCGCCTTTGGGGATGGTAGGGTGAAGTTCTTAATTTCGTATCCCGAGCATTCTTAGCAGCTCTTTATGAGACCACTTTCAAAATCCCGCCCTGGTCTGAATGGATACGGGAGTGGCAGGCCATAGTGAACAACACTTGTCACACAGTATCTTCGCCACTGTTAGAGCTTTCTGATCTTTAGTTACAAACGCTTGGGTGTAACGGGTGAAATGATCTTGACAACTTGGTCATTACCCATGCCTCTTGAATCGGGTTCAATTGACAAGAAGTAGATACACACTAAATCGAAGGGTGCAACCTTCTTGGGTAATGTCTTATGCGTATATACAACGCCACAATTTTGACATAATGTTCAATGTACACAGACATTCTAGGCCAATAGATGCATCCTTCAGGAGTTCTGTAGTTCTCTACTCCTAAATGGCCTGAATCATCATGCAATGAATGCAGGACTTGAGACCAGTACTTGCAGGTAAGACGAGTTGTTTATTTTCTTTCCCACAGGGACTTTTTGTGACACGGTGCAGAAGTTGGTTCTGGATCATCAACTTGGGACCTTGACGCTGTAGCAGAGCAACGGTGGAATCGGAACTCTTTGCAACGGTAAGTATTTTCCCCACACCCACATCTCTCATCACTTTACCAATTACCGCATTCTCCTCTCTTGCCCTTTCCTTAACTCAGCATGAGTCAGTTGTTCCATAGGACAAATACCAAGGGCTGTAGGACAAGAGAAAGCCTCCGAACGCTCTGAGGTGAAACCCCTAGCTGGTCTACCAGCCGCAAGGATGACTCTTCGCTTTCCTCAGTTACAGCTAATTGACAGATGGCCTTCACCCCATATTTGGTTATCTCTTTCCATCCAGAGTCATGGCTTGATCCATAGGGATAACAGGACCGCACATCCGCGTCGATGTTGTGACTTCCTGGCTTGTACTGCAAACTGAAGTTGTAGGTTGATAGAGCGGCTAACCAGCGATGACCTGTTACACTCAACTTGGCAGTTGACAAGACATAGGTGAGTGGATTGTTGTCTGTTTTAACCACAAACTGTGCACCATACAGGTAATCATGGAACTTGTCCACGATGGCCCATTTAAGCGCCAGGAACTCCAGCTGATGAATGGGGTAACGCTGTTCGATACACTCAGTTTTCGCTTCATGCGTAAGCCATGGGGGTCTTAAACCATTCGGTGTTCCTGATTCAGTACAGCGCCCAACCCATTCATGCTGGCGCTTCACATGAAGGATATATAGTTTGGTGGGATCGGCAAATGATAATATCCGCCATGGAGGTCCAGCACGGAGAACCATTTACTACCAGCCAAACAGTCCAGGGCGCCATCGATCCGGATAGTGCTGTACTGATCAGGGACTGTACGACAGGCTTAGAGTGCAGTAGTCGATGCACATCCTGATTGCCCCACTCTTCTTCCGCAACTACTATAGGCGATGCATATGGACCTCCTCGACTCTTAATGATTCCTGCCGTTAACAGTTCTTTAATATGGTGTCGTGACATCCTCTCTGCAGGAGCAATGCGCCTGGATCGTTTCTCTGAATGGCTTGCTGTCCTCGCAGCCGATGTGATGCTCGGATGGCTAATCCAACGTCCCACTCATTGGTGGAAATCACATCTCCTCTGGCAGACAGCCTCTGACGCAGTCTCTGTTCCCAGGCCTCATGGATAGATGAATCGCCAAAATCAAACAACTTTGGGTCTATTACTTTGGAGCTGTTGGAGCCTACGGAATACACTGTGAGCGTGTCTGTGGGATATACATGGGCGACTACTGTTCCTGAAGGAATATAAATTTCCTTAGATGTTTTGTTATGGACCAGGACTTGGATATTATTCCCATCTACTGCGGAAGATGGAAGTACTAAAGGGGTAATGAATGTTCCAGCTGGAAGACGGTCTTCTTTCGCTGTGTCTACAATGAAGATCTCAGTTCTCAGAGGCTTGTCAGTTTCCATTTGACAGACGGCATGTACTTCCCCTCTGGGCGGAACCACACAGTCACCAGGTCCTATCCACAGCACTTTTCCTTCAGGCTTGTCAGGGAGTTTCTCATTCTCTCGCAGCTGGGGCAGATGAATAGTAGTGTGTTGGGTCTGGATTTTCAAAGCATGTGCGACACTGGGTCCATCCATAACTTGACTGAGCGTAGATAGTCATTTGAAGAAACTGGCGTTGGTACCAATTATAACTGGCACTTGTGGAGGACCTTGAGGATCAGGGCATACGAGGGCAAGAATGGACAGTGACACTTCCACACCAGTAACAGAAGCAGGGAATGTGACATCGACAACTATATACCCCTTATATGGATAACTAGATGAACTGAGCCCCCATATTGACAATCCAGTCAGGGGGTGAATGGGCATATCTGGAAGATTTCTGGAAAACCAGCTGTCAAACACGATCGTCACCTGTGATCCAGTGTCCAACAGGGCGTGACATACGTGTCCATTTAACTTCAATTCCACAGTTGAGGCCGGTCCAACTAGGCTTTTGGGAAGACTGCTGAACTCACTGATGTCTGTCTGACTCTTTTTGGAGAAACAGGCTTGATTATTATTTCTGCTGTTCTCGTCAATCTCATACTTCTCACTCTTTATTTGCCACAGAGAACAAATCAGTCTTTGAATGACTTGATCCGAGTTTGGTGGAGCTTGACATTTTTTTGCAATATGACCATCCTCTCCACATCTGTAGCAGAAGTAATCATCTCTTGTTTTAGCTGACTTTCCTTTCAGGGATTTGAATGAATTGGAGCGCTTTGGCCACGTCTCTGGAAATTGAGATGAGGGTTGAGTAGAGCCAACACTCATAATGGCCAACTGCTGCTGCAGGTTTTGGACCTGTTTTCTTAAATCTTGGACTTCAGAATTATCAGTGTTTCCAGTCTGCTGTATCTGTTTTTCTTTTGGTTTAATTACCAGGGATGAAGTAGACACTGTTTTTGACTCACCTCCACATATCTGTGTTCTTAACTCTTGAATCTCGGCCTTGAGTTCTTGGATGACAGAGGTGCTGGCTCTTTCCTCTTCATGGTAATGTATGGCTTTTGCTTTAGCTGACATTCGGTGTTGAGATGCCTCACTCTCCTCTGCCTCACGTATCTCCTTCAGCAGACTCAGAAAAGAAGGTGGGTGGTCCTTTCTCTCTTAGTCGCAGTTGGAGCAACATCATATCAGAGTTCACTGCCCCTCGAATAAGCTGTTCAATTCTTACTTTATCCACGAGTCCTGGAGACAACCCATCACGTTCTTCTACTTTGCTGAGCATCTTCTCTATCCTTCTCAGAAATTCAGAGAGAGTCTCTCCAGTGCTCTGGCACATAAGATGACACTTGAAATATAAGTCCTCACCAGACTCAGATGATCCGAATGTGCTCGCTAATGCTTTCAAGTACTGAAGTGCACTAGCCTCAGGATTATAAAACCGGACAGCTCTTATGATCTCCAATGCAGGTCCCTTCAGGCTTTCTACAATTCGTCGTCGTTTGTCTTTTTCAGAGCATTCACACACTCCGTTATCCTAAGCCTCGCTTGTTCAATCCATGTCTCCATATTCTCCTCTCCTGGAGAAAACATGCGCAGGCGTCGGTATGCATTGGTGTCACTGGGTTGCTTTACAGTCTTTTCCAGGACCTCACCCATGGCATGTATAATGGACTCAGGAGAACTGTCAGTTGTGCTACGGGGAGTGAACAATGTTTGTACGTCACAGAGTGATTTACCTTCTTCCATCAGGAACTTAGTAAGTCTCTCTGCAAAATCTCCAGAGGCAGTGTCAGTTACGGATTTCCTTGGTAGGACTGCTATGATGGTCCATGGCTCTCTCCTCTCTCCAGGTGACACTTACGGAGGTAGGTGTGTGTGGTCAATGGCTTGTCTGCACTCACACAACACCAACAGAGAAAGTGAGGTAGGGCCTTCTCTTGTGTCTTTGACACGAACTCTCCCTAGGGCTTTCACTGTTTCCATTACCTCTTCCATCTCGGACACTTCTGTGTGGACAGGTACATTTATCAACATTAAAGCTTTCATTAACATCAACATCTTTGCACCAGCTGATTAACTCAGTTTGCAGGCTGTGGTCTTTTCTCAGAGCCATGATAACTGTTTATTCACTTCTCAGTTACTTAAAATGAGATGGTAAAATGGGCTTGGACATGGCTGATTCAATCTGTCTTCTTTTTTCAGGAACACAGCAGTGACCTATCTGCGGGAGATCCCGGACGAGACCCAAATTATGTAGCGCCCCCTACCTCCTTTTATTATGGTTTAGTAAAGGGCAGCACCAGGTTCAATAAACTAGTGCCTTAGAGATGTTGTATTAAAAGGCCCCTCTGATGTCACTGAATTAAATACTTCTCTTTTAGAAAGTTACTCAGAATAAAATCTATGCTCACCCATGTTCACTTGGTTACGAATAAACTCCTTTGAATAAATAAAACACGAAGTAGAAAATATATAGAATTTCATTAAATTAGAATTAAAGTAAGAATGAGTAAGAAATAGCTCAAGATTAAATTTGAAAATTATTACACAATCAAGATGATCTCAAGTTTGGTATAATTTAACAGCAAAAAGGGAAATATCACAAATGAAAAATATACTGAATTGACCTCTGAGTCAAACACACTTCGAGTTAAGTGAGCAAACTAACCCCTTGAAATTAAATGTATAGAATAACTCACTTTGTATTTCAAAATATTATTCTGAACACTCACATTTCTTAACCCTTTAGGCGCTGTAAGAGGGCCCGGCTGGAACGACCCAATGACGGCAGTCGTTCCGCGGGTGAAGGGCTTTGCGTGTTACAGTCTTTCCTTTTCACGACACAACAAGAACATTAAAATGGAACACTTCTTATATAATTTATCTCGTTATTTCATCTGACTCCATAAATGAAAAGGTTTTAATGATATCTGTGCATCATTAAAACATGAACAAATGATTGATTATTCCTTTCAGCTCTGTTTAATACTTTACCCGCTCAGATGTAGGGAAGCTATATCGCTCAGAGGCCCTGTTTTTCACAGGTCTCATGGACACAATCTCGTCAGGCCCGGTCGTCAATCAGAGGTAATTATGGTTATGTATCTAAGATTTTCCGTTAATGCACACGCACACAATCATAGACATGGATAACCCTTGGAGCCCTCAGAACTTGAGTTCAATTGTTTACTTCAGTAAAGGTTTTGGCCATTATCAGATATGTTAGTAGGTCAATGTACAACACTCGTAATAACTTTGGATTGGTCAAATCCTTGTTTAAAGTAACATTAAATCAAAAGTCAGAGGTATGGGCGCATTCGAGTTCAGTTCTGACCAGACGGCGTCGCTCCCTAAACGGAATTAACCCGCCCCTGCATTCCAAGTACACTTAAAAGACGCCGGTATTAGCCGTCGCTAAAACTGACGAGGCTTGCGGAAATATACGAATCCGCTACTCTAATAGGGAGAAAGCAATCTTTAGAGGCAGTCAGAATAGAATCAAACGTTACAATTTATTAACCAGGTAATCAAGCAATAATTCAAATCTCCAATGTTACAAGAATAGAATCATCAGTTAACAATACTACCTGGCAATGAAAACTACACACAAGTGATCTGTGTGGGCAATCGGCTTACTGACGCCTAACCATACCTGGAAATGAAACTACACACAAGTGGTTGTGTGGGCAGTCAACCTACAGACGCCCAGAACTTTGTGTCCCCTTTCCTTATATACCCAGATAATTCAATAAACTCACCAAATGGTGGTCTTGTTATTATAATTAGACTTCAGAATTTGCAGCCAAATGGCTCCTGATATCCTGTGGCAGGGAATGCTTATTTACATACAGGAGGTGTTTTGAATAGAAGATTAGGGGGAGGACACACTTTTGAGTTGTACACTACGCCTTCATACTTAGAACTTCTTTTTAGCTTTTCATTATGATTGGGAGAATGAGACCATTTTACCAGACGACTGAGACATTTCCTAAAAGATATCAACATGTATGGTTACTTTTTGTACATATTATTACATTGCATGGATTTTTCAGTGAATTTTAGGTGATGAGGGAGGGGAATGGTGACTGCAGCAGGTCCATCGTGCGGACTGCTGCACAGGGTGTGAAACCCCCAGTGTGCTGCGCCCTGATGTTACCTATGTAAGAGGTAGTTTCTAAGTTGGATTACTGGCACCGGCTTGCAGTTCCTCCCTGGGGCAGATATCCTGGCAACCGGGCTTACAGCCGCCATTTTTTTTTTTTTAAATGCTGAAATTTGACATCAAGTTTTCAAAAGCTTGTGGCTTGAAAGGGGTTCAAGGTTTCTTTATTTGTCACATAATAAATTATACAGAGTATAATCAGAAGTGAAATGTAATCGAATCAGGTCCGCTCAGTGGACAGTGCAAAAGAATAAAAAATAAGAATTATATAAAAGTAACAACACAAGAGCATATATATGGTAAAAAAGAGAAATAAGAGTAAAATGTGCAATGGAATAAAAAGTGCAAAACAATAAGATGTGCAAAAAACAGTTTACTGGGACTTAATAAATAGTAATATATGAATGGGAGGGATGTGCAGACGGGTTGTTCAGGGTATGTTCACAAAAACTTGCCAGATGGCAGTAAACAGATGTCCTGCAGAGAGGGGAGAGCAGACCCTGAGATGCGCTCAGCTGCATCTAGAAGGGAGGAGAAGCTTTTGCTGAAGTGTGTACTGCTGTGGCAGCGTGGGGGGATGGAGAAGGTGGGGGTAGATACTGCTGCGGCAGTGGGGAAGTATAGAAAAGGCTCCAGCTGGAGTGGGCACTGCTGCGGCAGCGGGGAAATACAGAAAGTCTCCTGCTGGAGCAGGCACTGCTGTGGCAGTGAGGAAAAATATAGAAAAGGCTCCTGCTGGAGCGGGCACTGCTGCGGCAGCGGGGAAATATAGAAAAGGCTCCTGCTGGAGCGGGCACTGCTGCGGCAGCGGGAAGTATAGAAAAGGCTCCTGCTGGAGCGGGCACTGCTGCGGCAGTGAGGAAAAACTGCTGAGGGGATTCCTGTGGTGGCGTGGGGCTGTTGGAGAAAAGGAGAGGGAATGGGCCGTTGTGGGTAGATTGGGTGGTGAAGAGAGAGAGTGGGGAATTGGGTGGAGGGATTTGGGTAACGGGAGGGAAGGGCCGTGGTGAAAAGGGGGTAACGGAGAAGGAGGATGCTACGGGGATGAATTTAATGGAGTTAGACGATTAGGGTCTGGTGGGCTTCCTTGATGTGGGAGCGATCCGATCGGATATAGCTTTTGAAAGCTTCTGATGACCAGCGGCCGAGAGCTTGAATCTGCTGCTGGGAGAGGCCGTTTTGGGCCGCTGTGGTGGCTGCGCCTATTCGGAATGAATGGCTGGAAAAATCTTTTACTGGGGTACCGGATAGGAGCAGGACGGACTTAAGATGTTTTTGGAACCAGAAACGAGTGACAGGGCGGTTGGAATCGTCTGTAAAAAGGGGGTCGGATGGGAGTTTGGACTGTGCTTTTCTAAGCTGGAGGAAGGCTCGGAGGGCTTGGTAGTGTAGAATGGGCGTTTGGAGGTTGAAGTTGTAGATTAAGTGGCCTTTCTTTGTTTGGTCTGTCTTACTTTGCTTTATGAAGAAGGAGATTGGTTCATTATCCAGTAATGCTCGATCTGAGATGGTGGGGTAGATGGCTGGGTCGAAACTGGATGAGATGGCGAGCACAGAGCATCTGAGAAAGCCGAAGAAGGCCAGGATAAACATGGCGTTGAGTGTGTGGGCGGTGTGGATGGAATGATAACCTCTGCAGAGGGTGGAAATGCATTTGGATAAAATGTTTAGGGTTATGGGTTGCCTGGTGTCTGGGCGAGAGGGGTGGGTTTTTTGGATACCTTTGATGAGTAGGGAGGTCTGTGAATTGGCTATATGAGCAGAAGGGGAACCGTATAAAAGTTTGTGAAAAAATTGTAATCCGCTTAGGTAACCTTTAATGGAACTGATTTGGAGGTTTTTGTTTATTTTGAGGTGGGAGATTAATGTGGTGATGGCCAGTAGGGAAAAGGCGGGGAATGGCAGGTTATAAACTGAATTAAATATTTTAAAGCATTTCCATGCTGTTAGGTATGACTGGAGGGTCCTAGGGGAGACCGCTTGGAGAATTGAATTGAGGGAAGCTTCGAGGAGAGGTTTCAAGGGATGGTTTACGGGAATATCAGTTCTGAATAGGGAGGTACTGGGGTGGGGAGTAGATCCGCCTCCGGTGCCAACGTTCTGAATTTCTGAACAGAAAAACGAGAGAGAGAGTCAGCTATTTGTTTTTTAGACCCGGGAATGTGTCTTGCGGATATGATGAATTGGTCGCAAGCTGAAATCCAAATCAAACGTCTTAACAAGGGCGTAAGCATGGGTGAATGGGAACGAGATTTGTTGACGCAGTGTACGGTGGCTTCGTTGTCACAGTGGATAATGATGCTGTAGCAGACCATTCTTTACCCCACAGAAAGGCTGCGATGACTATGGGATAGAGCTCGAATAGAGCTGAGGACGTTGATGGCTGTGGTAGATTGGATAGCTGGCGGGGCCAAGTAGATGCGAACCAGCGTCCTTGGTAAAATCCCCCATAACCGATGGAGGGGGCGGCGTCGGTAAATAATTGGATGTCGACTGGGGAAGAAATCAAGTTGTTATAAAAGAAGGATAATCCGTTCCACTGTTTGAAAAAAGATATCCATAAGCTGAGTTTGTTGCGGCATGAGTCGGTTAGGGCTATTTGATCTTCTAGGGCGTGGGCGGAAGATGCGAGAGTGAGGAGATGTGAGATGAAGGGGCGGCCTTGTGGGATGATGCGCATCGCAAAATTTAAGTGGCCGAGAATGGATAGCAGTTCGCTTTAAGTGGCCGAGAATGGATAGCAGTTCGCTCTGGAAGACGAGAGATAATGGAGGTAAGGCTGCTTGATTGTTTATAGGGGTTCTCTCTAGAGTTTATTGGATAAGTAATGTGATTACTGATGATGAATTGGCCATGTTAATTATCTGCGCGTGCTCCTCCCGAAATTTGTTAATAAAACATCACTTAGTACAACTAAGTAAATGATGAGAATGCGAGGCCACAAATGCTCAAAAGCTTCTCTCTGTCAGAAAAAGTTGCTAAATGCAATTTTAAGAGCAAAGCTCAACTACATGAAAAATGTTTCTTTCTAATGAAATTAACTGTTTTTTTGCAGTGCAGAAGACAGATTTTCATGAGTTTGAGCTTTATTGCAGAAAAAGTCATTTTAGAGCTTAATTGCACAAAATCACTTCTTTATAGCTTTTAAGAACACCAATTCTGTGTTTAGTGCAACTAAGCAAATAATGAGAATGCGAGGCCACAGATGCTCAAAAGCTTCTTTCTCAGTGAGAAAAAGTTGCTAAATGTAATTTTAAGAGCAAAGCTCAAGTACATGAAAAAAAAAAATTCTAATGAAACGAAATGTTTTTTGCAATGCAGAAGACAGATTTTCACGTGTTTGAGCTTTTTTGCAGAAAAAGTCATTTTAGAGCTTAATTGCAGAAAATCACTTCTTGCTTATAAGAACACCAATTCTGTGTTTAGTGCAACTAAGCAAATGATGAGAATGCGAGGCCACAGATGCTCAAAAGCTTCTTTCTCAGTCAGAAAAAGTTGCTAAATGCAATTTTAAGAGCAAAGCTCAACTGCATGTTTTTTTTTTTTTTTAATGAAATGACATTTTTATTGCAATGCAGAAGATATATTTTCATGAGTTTGAGCTTTATTGCAGAAAAAGTCATTTTAGAGCTTAATTGCACAAAATCACTTCTTTAGAGCTTTTAAGAACACCAATTCTGTGTTTAGTGCAACTAAGCAAATAATGAGAATGCGAGGCCACAAATGCTCAAAAGCTTCTCTCTGTCAGAAAAAGTTGCTAAATACAATTTTAAGAGCAAAGCTCAACTACATGAAAATTTTTTCTTTCTAATGAAATTAACTGTTTTTTGCAATGCAGAAGACAGATTTTCATGAGTTTGAGCTTTAATGCAGAAAAAGTCATTTTAGAGCTTAATTGCAGAAAATCACTTCTTTAGAGCTTCTAAGAACACCAATTCTGTGTTTAGTGCAGAGGTTCTCAATTCCAGTCCTTGCGCCCCTCCGCTCTGCATATTTTGCATGTCTCTCTTTGTTAACACACCTGATTCAGAAAATCAGCTTGTTAGAAGTGTGCTCCATGCATGAACTGTGTTCCGATTGACATGCTCCCTACACAGGGTCTATTGCTCCCTACTCCCTGAGCAGGGGAAATCCGCTGAAGTTTACTTTATTTTCGGAACATTCATTCATGGATTTGCGCTGCGCAACATCTTCACGCACGGATGAGTGTGACATCATATACCTCTGTAAATATATACAATTTTAATTCATGTCTTGCACACTTCAATGCACTTTGAATGGAATATATACATTCACTTCGAACTGGAATCATGGCGGAATATCCTGTGATGTCCACTTCGCAGGGCACTTACGTTCGAATAGAACAAACATCTGAAGCGATAAGAGTAACATACGAAATATGCAGAGCGGGGGGGGGCGTGAGGACTGGAATTGAGAACCGCTGGTTTAGTGCAACAAAGCAAATGATGAAAATGCGAGGCCACAGATGCTCAAAAGCTTCTTTCTCAGTCAGAAAAAGTTGCTAAATGCAATTTTAAGAGCACAGCTCAACTACATGACTTTTTTTCTTTCTAATGAAATTAACTGTTCTTTGCAATGCAGAAGACAGATTTCATGAGTTTGAGCTTTAATGCAGAAAAAGTCATTTTAGAGCTTAATTACACAAAATCACTTCTTTGGAGCTTCTAAGAACACCAATTCCCTTTCGGAAACTTCGAGCTGCGTCGAAGACGCTTTTCGGGAACACCTGTATGTTCTCACGAAACAAGCGAGGACAGGTAGGCAAAGCTGTGCTGGGAATGGGCCAGAATGGGCAGAATTCGATGAAACTGAGTGAAGATAATATGGAGTTTAGTCAGGAAATGAATGAAATGAGACAAATAGATAAAGGAGGAAGCGCGATTGTAAAAGCAGAATCAAATAAATCGTGTGGAGAAGAGATACATGTGGAATATAGGGGTGAAGTAGGGCTGTAGTCAAGTTCACCTTTGTCGAGTCCAAGACAAGTCCAAGTCCAGGACTATCAAGTCCGAGTCAAGACCGAGTCCAAAGAGGTTTGAGTCCAAATGAGACCGTCAAAACAGAGAAAGAAAAACAATCTTCTTCAAAACCACATACTTAATTATTGATCATTTATGTGATACAAGAAACAGCATCTTCTATTCTAAGATAATCATTTTGCATTATTATTTGTAATGATCTAAAAGCATGTGCAGTGAAGGATTACAAATTTTATTTTAAATGTTTAATTTAGATACACTTCCTGACTAAAGAAAGTGTCAGGAAATACAGATGTTTGAGAGCGTTTCCTGACCATTTGAGCTCGAGACAGCTGTGCCTTTTGTCTCTATGTTAATGGTAAGATCAAGGAGTCAGACTACTGAGAGATTCAACCTTTGTTAGGTTTATTGGACCACGGGAAGTTTCCTGTAACTAACTAACGCCTCCCTCAGATGTTTGCGTTCTTTGATGTTTGTCTCCACCTCAAAAAAGTCCCTCCTCCAAAAATACCTATAAGACAACCTGTAAATTACTTAAGAGTGAGATTTTCGATGACTACAGACAACAAGACATGTCATAGAATAAAGAAATTCTGTTGAAAACTCTGTTCTTCTAAAGTAGAAAACTCAGAAGAATTTTGGTTTATCCTCTGTTCTTGTAGGCAGGGACGTTTATCCTCTGTTTCAGGCAGGGAAGAGTTTATCCTCTAAAATTTTTATTTTAGAGATGAAAATATATCCTCTGTTCTTTCAGGCAGGGAAGATTTTGGGCATTACGTGCTAAAAATGAGTTATCCTCTGTTTCAGGCAGGGAAGGTTAGCATTACGTGCTAATTTTTGGTTATCCTCTGTTGTTTCAGGCAGGGAAGGTTTTGTTTTTTTTGCATTTACGTGCTAAAAAAACAAGTGTACCCTCTGTTGATCAGAGAAGTGTTTGTTTTGTTTGTGTGGTACCGAAGAAACTTAAATGGTTAGAATGAATGCTAGGCTGATTCCAACCACAGAAAAGATGGGTCTTGCGACTCCGTTGTGGTCAGATAGTGAATTCAAAACACTGTTAGGGGAACAAATGGACCTAATAGTCACTGAAAAAGTTAGACAAAACTAACGAGAAATATGAGATTCATCCAGACAAGACTTGGTCGGCAGATGAGTGTAAAAAGGTACTAGGAGCAAGTATTCGTAAGAACAATGTGAAAGACATTATCTGTTGTTACAGAGAATTCAGTTTAACATTAGCTACACAACAGTCTCAGCGTAATTCGAGCTAGAGAAACAGAGATGAACTCCGTGTTAGAATATCCACTTTGACCAAGAAATTGAACCTCAAGAAAGAGGCAAAACTGATGTGGAAGTAAGTCAGCCTGATAACATTTACCCTGATTTACAAGCATTCTCTGAAACAGATGTAGCTCTCCAATCAGTAACTGATGTGCCTGTAAATTCAGTCAATGTTGAGGAAACTGATAGTGTTCCTCCCAATTCTTCTGTTGTGCAAATACAAACTGTTGCCAACGCTTTATGTCCTAAAGATATAGAGAGACTATCTCAGAGTTTACTGGCAGCACACACACATTTAACTGAATTTAGAAGAACATTGATCTCAAGATGGGTAGAAGCTTATCCAACAGGGCGTGCTACAGCTGCACATACTGCTAAATGTCTTGTCACTGATTTCATTCCTAGATGGGGATTACCAGATTGCATTGACTCAGATCAAGGTACCCACTTCACAGGACAGGTAGTCAAGGAAGTGTCTAGAATGTTGAAGATTAAGTGGAACCTTCACTGCCCCTATAGGCCACAAGCATCAGGACAGGTTGATCTTAGAAATGCTGATGTGCACATTGTTTCAGATGCCCTGATCGCTTACTGTGAAAACCTCACAAAGGCAGTGCAGAGTGCCAAAGAGAGAGTTGAGTCGTGTTGGCAGACTCCACCAGAAGGTGGACACACAATCGTCTCAGGTCAATGGGTCATGATAAAGGCATTCAAAAACAAGCCATTAGAGCCTAAGTGGTACGGACCACATCAAGTGATGTTGATTACAGCAGCTGCAGTAATGTGTCAGGGAAGAAAAACTTGGACTCATGTGTCACATTGTGTTCCTCCCCTGCAGGGATAGGATAGGGCAGACACAAGAACCAGTGAGGAGCCCAGGGAAGAACCGAAGCAACAGGCTTCGGGGCCAACCCTGAGGTGAAGATTTCCTCATAGGCCTTTCCTCCATTAGTCCATCCTTTCCTCACTGTTCTTTAGGTGTCGCAGGAATTGAGAAATAGGAAAGAAGGAACAACAATAGCAGACTATATTTTGAACAGAGGATACAACCCTAATGTTTGCAGACTCTACAACAAATACTGCTCTGTGCCGTTGGTCTCTCTTGTTTGTGTTTCTTTCTTCCTCTGTGCAGATACCATTTGATGGCTGTCCTGAGATCCATATGCACCACCCTCTCACCTGCGGATGAAGCCACAACCTCTAGAAAACAACCAGACCCATTGCCAACTATCACACAAGAAAGAAAGAAGAAAGAAGAAAAAAATACACAATGCAGAGACTCACATACGATCTTTCAGCAAAACTAATTGCATGTTTTGTTTCTGTGTCAGCATGCAATTACATATAAGCAACACAGAACATGTACTATGTGCCTGTAACAGATTACAAGTTACAAGAATTAACTTTAAGTGTCTAAATTTGTATTTTTGAGAGTTATTAGAACTCTCAAACGGGAATTGAAGGATTACAAATTTTATTTTAAATGTTTAATTTAGATACACTTCCTGACTAAAGAAAGTGTCAGGAAATACAGATGTTTGAGGCGTTTCCTGACCATTTGAGCTCGAGACAGCTGTGCCTTTTGTCTCTATGTTAATGGTAAGATCAAGGAATCAGACTACTGAGAGATTCAACCTTTGTTAGGTTTATTGGACCACGGAAGTTTCCTGTAACTAACTAACGCCTCCCTCAGATGTTTGCGTTCTTTGATGTTTGTCTCCACCTCAAAAAGTCCCTCCTCCAAAAATACCTATAAGACAACCTGTAAATTACTTAAGAGTGAGATTTTCGATGAATACAGACAACAAGACATGTCATAGAATAAAGAAATTCTGCTGACAATCCAATCCGAAGTCTCCTGGTCTTCTCTTCTGAGTTTTCTACTTTAGAAGAACAGAGTTTTCAACAGCAGTAACACTGTAGGATCAAATTAGGCTATTTTATTTATTTTAGCTTTAGCAATTTCACTAAAGTCACATAACCATTATTGTGTAACAATCATATTATGGGTTGCTAATGGAACATATTACAAATAACAAGCAACATGTGTGTAAAAAAAAATCAACATGTTCCCATTCTTGAACTTGTTACTTGTTCTAAAGCAGGGTGTCCAAACTCAGTCTTGGAGGGCCAGTGTCCTGCAGAGTTTAGCTTCAACTTGCCTTAAAACACCTGCCTGAAAGCATAGATTAGCTGTTTCGGGTGTGTTTGATAAGGGTTGGAGCCGAACTCTGCAGGACACCAACCCTCAGGACCAAGTTTCGAGACCTCTGTCCTAAAGAAGCCATAGTACAATATAACCCCCCCAAGCAAGACTGTGTAGCATATAAACACTTTCAGGTCTGTGTGTGGCCGTGCATGCATTTGTTTGCTGTTTGCCTTAGGCCATATAATATAGGTGCTATATAATATATACATCCCCGGGGATGGGGGATATAGACAGTGTTATAGGTGTTCATTTAGTTCAGTTAGAGAACAGACAATTAAAGATTTTAAAAATAAAGAAATTACAAATTGGAAGTGTTTTTTTGTATTGCTGGTCGATATGGAATAAAAAAAATTATCTTGATTTTCTCAGAATATTTGACCCAATTCTTGATTATAAGATTTTAAATAGTCAACTTGAAAATGCAACTACAACATGATTCAAGCTTTTTCTTTATTAACCCTCTAGTTAAAGAAAATTATATTCTAAGTGCACCACACATGACGTTGTCTTTATGATGTAAATGTAAAACAAAATCACTAAATATATTTGCAGAAAAGATGCATGAACTACAACTACATCTTGTACAAACCATTCTTATGCATATTAGGCTATATGTTCAGAAATAATACAAGACAAATGCTTAAAAAATGATAAAGTAATTCAAATTCAAAATGACTGAAGGTATAACACCTAGAGTGCTATTGTTAACTGTAAAACAATGAACAGCAGTTTTCAGCCTGTCACCCTGGATGCAAACCTCAAATATCAGAAATACAGTACTACGCCCCTAAGTAGTAGGTCATCACAGGTTTTGTATTCGATTATGCTACTTTTCCATTGTTTTTTTATATGTAAACATCGTCGCGATTGACTGTTGCGCTGGCGTCTCTTGCAGCGTCTCGTGCATTAAACGGTTTTCTAAAAACACGGAGCTCTAGTTATTAAAAGATGTCTATGATATTGTCTTGCATGATTATATGTGAAAAAATAAAAAAGCTTAAATTTAATTAGCTAACTTAGCTAACGTTAGCCTACTACACATTTGGTACAGCAGCACGTTATATTTTTATAATACTGCATCACGAAACTGCTACCTTGCAATTCTAAAGGTTCTAAACACAACTTCTTGACCTGATTAAACCGTTTTTGTTCCGTAAATTTAAGGATTGTTCCCGTCTGTATTAATTAACTGTTCTACTTACCAAGTGGGAAATCGCAGTGGACGTTGGGATCGCGCCTTACAATGACGTCAGCACCACTGATTGATTGAGTTATTAATAAATACATAAACTAATAAATAAACAATCAATCAATCAATCAATAAACAAACAAATACATGAATAGATAATAATAGGTTGATTGCATCGCATTGCGCTGATTAATCCCTGATTAACCAAACATAATCACAGCACATTAAATAAGTTTATCATTATCATCAAGCCTCCGACAAAAATACCAGCATTACCTCGGAAAACACTTACTGCTGTTGCTCGCTGGAGCGGTGTTAAAGTCACCGCTGAACGCTGTTTCACAGACGGCACTTTGATAGCAGGCAAGGAGTGGATTTTTTAAATAAAAAAATCCGTGAAATACGAGCCAATTGACTCACCCTGCCATAACTAATTTTTTGTCGCCTTTTCTTTTTTATTCCTATTTATCCTAGTTTCGACCTGTACACACTGCGTCTGCTTTCCTTCAAGTCAAATGTCAACGCCGCGGGCTCCAGGCAGAAGTCTGTGGGAATCCCTGCAAGTTAAAACATGACGCCAAAGGGATACCCAGTGAGTTAAAACATGACGCCAAAGGGATCCTGACCAAGCTTCAATATGTGACGAGTTGGGAGTGAGAATGTGTTGCAACATTTTTATGTATAGATAGTGTACATAATGTAGATGTGCCCATACGGTGTATGTGTCGCTGATAATTGAGTGTGTCTTTATAGTACACTATGTGTACTGAGTATATGTATGTGTATTTTGCACATTGTCTTCTGTACAGTCTGTAAATATGTACTGTCCATATGTAAATTGTTGTTGTTTTTTTGCACTGTCTGGAGCACTGTAAATGCTCCAGTGCAGCTTTTTTGCACTGTCTGTCCATATGTAAATTGTTTGTTGGTGGTTTTTTTTTTTTGCACTGTCTGTCCATATGTAAATTGTTTGTTGTTTTTTTGCACTGTCTGTCCATATGTAAATGGTTGTTGTGGTTTTTTTTGCACTGTCTGTCCATATGTAAATTGTTTGTTGTTTTTTTGCACTGTCTGTCCATATGTAAATTGTTTGTTGTTTTTTTTTGCACTGTCTGTCCATATGTAAATTGTTTGTTGTTTTTTTGCACTGTCTGTCCATATGTAAATGGTTGTTGTTGTTGTTTTTTTGCACTGTCTGTCCATATGTAAATTGTTGTTGTTGTTTTTTGCACTGTCTGGAGCACGCTCATAAGAATTTCACTCACCAAGGCACTTGTGCTGTGGTGATGTGACAATAAAAGTGATTTGATTTGATTTGATTTGATTTGATTTGATTTGATTTGATTTGATTTGATTTGATTTGATTTTTAGATAAATTATGTATGAATTTATTATGACTTTATAGGTATTTTCTTTAGTTTTAGTTGCAATAAATTGTATTTATTTTAGTAATGTTACTTCAACATACTACAAGGAAATGAAATAACATACAGTGTGTGTACGGAAAGTATTCAGACCCCCTTAAATTTTTCACTCTTTGTTATATTGCAGCCATTTTCTAAAATCATTTCAGTTCATTTTTTTCCTCATTTATGTACACACAGCACCCCATATTGACAGAAAAACACAGAATTGTTAAAATTTTTGCAGATTTATTAAAAAATAAAAACTGAAATATCACATGGTCCTAAGTATTCAGACCCTTTGCTGTGACACTCATATATTTAACTCAGGTGCTGTCCATTTCTTCTGATCATCCTTGAGATGGTTCTACACCTTCATTTGAGTCCAGTTGTGTTTGATTATACTGATTGGACTTGATTAGGAAAGCCACACACCTGTCTATATAAGACCTTACAGCTCACAGTGCATGTCAGAGCAAATGAGAATCATGAGGTCAAAGGAACTGCCTGAGGAGCTCAGAGACAGAATTGTGGCAAGGCACAGATCTGGCCAAGGTTACAAAAAAAATTCTGCTGCACTTAAGGTTCCTAAGAGCACAGTGGCCTCCATAATCCTTAAATGGAAGACGTTTGGGACGACCAGAACCCTTCCTAGAGCTGGCTGTCTGGCCAAACTGAGCTATCGAGGGAGAAGAGCCTTGGTGAAAGAGGTAAAGAAGGACCCAAAGATCACTGTGGCTGAGCTCCAGAGATGCATTTGGGAGATGGGAGAAAGTTGTAGAAAGTCAACCATTACTGCA
This sequence comes from Gymnocypris eckloni scoliostomus, assembly GCA_027564155.1. Classification (NCBI taxonomy): domain Eukaryota; kingdom Metazoa; phylum Chordata; class Actinopteri; order Cypriniformes; family Cyprinidae; genus Gymnocypris; species Gymnocypris eckloni. The sequence continues at coordinate 31,876,551 of CM050428.1, forward strand.
GCCCTCCACCAGTCGGGGCTTTATAGCAGAGTGGCCCGACGGAAGCCTCAGTGCAAGACACATGAAAGCCCACATGGAGTTTGTTAAAAAACACCTGAAGTACTCCAAGATGGTGACAAATAAGATTCTCTGGTCTGATGAGACCAAGATAGAACTTTTTGGCCTTAATTCTAAGTGGTATGTGTGGAGAAAACCAGGCACTGCTCATCACCTGTCCAATACAGTCCCAAAAGTGAAGCATGGTGGTGGCAGCATCATGCTGTGGGGGTGTTTTTCAGCTGCAGGGACAGGACGACTGGTTGCAATCGAGGGAAAGATGAATGCGGCCAAGTACAGGGATATCCTGGACGAAAACCTTCTCCAGAGTGCTCAGGACCTCAGACTGGGCCGAAGGTTTACCTTCCAACAAGACAATGACCCTAAGCACACAGCTAAAATAATGAAGGAGTGGCTTCACAACAACTCCGTGACTGTTCTTGAATGGCCCAGCCAGAGCCCTGACTTAAACCCAATTGAGCATCTCTGGAGAGACCTAAAAATGGCTGTCCACCAACGTTTACCATCCAACCTGACATAACTGGAGAGGATCTGCAAGGAGGTATGGCAGAGGATCCCCAAATCCAGGTGTGAAAAACTTGTTGCATCTTTCCCAAAAAGACTCATGGCTGTATTAAATCAAAAGGGTGCTTCTACTCAATACGGAGCAAAGGGTCTGAATACTTAGGACCATGTGATATTTCAATTTTTCTTTTTTAATAAATCTGCAAAAATGTCAACAATTCTGTGTTTTTCTGTCAATATGGGGTGCTGTGTGTACATTAAAAAACTTAAATTATTTTAGCAAATGGCTGCAATATAACAAAGAGTGAAAAATGTAAGGGGGTCTGAATACTTTCCATACCCAATGTATATATAAATATATGTATGGGTGTATGGCTTAGTATCATGTTAGAATATTTTTATACTCATACCTTTTGTTGTTTTAATATTTTGAGCTTTATTTTTAGTTTTCATTTAAATGTTTAGTTTTGAAATGTTGTTGTATGCATTTGTCATTTTATTTAGTTTCACATTTATGCATTTAGCAGACGCTTTTATCCAAAGCGACTTACAGTGCATTCAGGTTATACATGTTTTGTCAGTATGTGTTCCCTGGGAATCGAACCCACAGCCTTTGTGCTGCTAACGCACTGCTCTAACCACTGAGCCACAGGAACATGTTTCTCCACTTTCCTAAATGTGTGTGTGTATATATATAGTATTTATAGAGTTTTAACGTATAGTTTTAGTTACTTTTTCTTATTTGTAAGTCGCTTTGGATAAAAGCGTCTGCTAAATGACTAAAAAGTAAAAAAAAAAAAGTCACATTTTCTTCCATAACTGCAAGTGAGTTGCCAATTCTTTCCATGAAAGTTGGATGAGGTAGAGAGACTCACATCATGGTGCCAGGACAACTGTCTCTCTGAACGTGAGCAAAACTAAATAGCTGATCGTGGACTTCAGGAAGAGACAGCAGCGGCCCTACACTCCTCTTATGATCAGTGGGACCCCTGTGGTCAGCTTCAAGTACCTCGGTGTAAACATCTCCAAGGACCTAATAAAGGGAAGGGCAACTTGAAAGAAATAGTAGATTATAAGTATTAAAGAAAGTATTTCTTATCATCTAACAGTGTTTACTGTTGAGTTGTTAGCTATCTTAATGGTATTACAGTGGGTAGAACTAAGCAAAATTGTCAAGGTTATGATATGTTCAGATAGTTTATCATCATTGATTATTTTCTACAGTTTGTATCATCTTATAACAGACCTGATATTGTTTATGAAATATATACAATTTTGTTCAGACTTCAGCATATAAAACAAAAATCTGACTTATGTGGATTCCGGCTCATAGGGGGATTGAGAGGAATGAAGCTGCAGACGCGTTGGCTAAGCAAGCTCTGAAACATGACATAATTATGGAAGTAGCATTTAGTAAAGCTGAAAGTAAAGTAAAATTAAGAAATAATATTATGAAGATCTTGCAGAAAAAATGGGATGAAGGGAAGAAGGGACGTCATTTATACAATATTAAACAAGAAGTAGGGAGAATGAAATCAACAGGAAGACATGCAAGAGAACATATATTTATTTCAAGGTTGAGATTGGGGCATACTGGGTTAAATAATACAATGCATTTATTACAATTTACCATAGTGCCAATACAAAAGACACCCAAAGCTTTTTTGCTTGAATGACTGGCGCCCAGTTGCTCTGACTCCCATCATCAGTAAGTGCTTTGAGAAGCTTATAAGAGATCACATCTGCTCTGTATTTCCAGCATCACTCGACCCACTGCAGTTCGCATACCACAATAACCGCTCCACTGACGATGCAATTGCCTTCACCCTGCACTCTGCTCTTTCCCATCTTGACAAGAGGAACACATACTGCATGTGAGAATGTTGTTTGTTGACTACAGTTCAGCATTTAACACCATAGTGCCCTCTAAGCTTGTAGTGAAACTTCGGGCTCTCTCTGCTGGATCCTGGACTTCCTAACAGGCAGACGGCAGGTGGTCAGAGTAGGCAGCAACCTCTCCTCCCCACTGACCCTCAACACTGGAGCCCCTCAAGGCTGTGTTCTCAGCCCTCTCCTGTACTCTGTGTACACACACGACTGTGTAGCCACGCACAGCTCCAACGTTATCATCAAATTTGCGGATGACACAAAGGTGGTAGGTCTGATCACCGACGATGATGAATCAGCTTACAGAGAAGAGGTGCACACCCTGACTAACTGGTGTCACAACAACAACCTCTCTCTGAACATCAGTAAGAGCAAGGAGCTGGTGGTGGATTTCGGGAGGCGGACCACTGACCCCCATCACCATCGACGGCACTCCAGTGGAGCGGGTCAGCAGCATCAAGTTCCTCGGCGTAAACATCACAGAGGACCTCACCTGGACTATTCACACACGGTCAGTAGTGAGGAATGGCCCACCAACATTTCTTCTTCCTCAGGCGACTAACGAAATTCAGTCTGAGCTCAAAAATCCCCAGACAGTTGCACTGTGGAGAGCATCCTGACTGGCTGCATCTCTGCCTGGTACGGGAACTTCACCGCTCTCAACCGGAAAGCCCTGCATAGAATAGTTCAGATGGCCCAGCACATTGTCGGAGGTGAGCTTCCCTCCCTCCAGGACATCTACACCCAGCGATGTGTGAGGAAAGCACGGATCATCAGAGACTCCTGCCACCCGAGCCATGAACTCTTCTCTCTGCTACCATCAGGCAGACGGTACTGCACCATCAGGACCAGAACCAGCAGAACGCGAGACAGCTTCTTCTCGCAGGGCATCAGACTGCTGAACTCCAGATAGCAAACTACACTCACCCACCCACCCCTCACACTGGATTTCATCTACACATCAGCCACACTGACTCTGACAGCACTGCAGCATGTCTTGCACTGCAGAGCATAGAACACATGCTGCTCCATCTTCTCTTCTGCACTAACAACACAGTAAAACAGTAAAACAACAGTATGCATCACTGTAAGTCATGTATAAAAGCTATACATACATCCCTAAGCCTTGAGAATACAGTTTACTATGTGCATATAATGGAAATGTGTGTATTGTTTATTGTGTAAATGTGTATATTGTGTATATTGTTGTTTGTATATTGTACATTTTTCATATCTTGTTGCTTGTACTGCCATGGCTAAGTCTTGTACCTAAGTCTTGTACCTAAGAATTTCACACTTGTGTACATGATGTGTGACAATAAAGAGATTTGATTTGAGTATGAGTATGTGTGAGTGTGGAATGGAAGAAGAATCAGCAGAACATGTGATTAGTCAATGTGTAAAATACGAAAATCTAAGTATAAAACTAAGAGATGAATTAAAGAAATATGGAGTGAACACATTCAATCTTAAAAATCTATTTAAAGTTGGAGATCAGATATATAAAGTTTTGTTTAATTTTTGAAAGACACTGGTTTAATGAAAATAATTTAACTGCTAGGGGTTTATTGTATTAATTTATTTATTGGTTTTCTATTTATTTATTATGATTATTTATTTTTCTTTGATATGTATACATTTCTGGTCCACACTCCAGCACAGTAGGGGGCAGATATGCAACTTAAATGTTAGTTGCCACCGCCACTATAAATACAAGATGAAGACGACATATCCCATTTAATTTGCTTGATCAGAGATGCCAAATTCAGACAATGAAACATTAGAATATGCTATCCTCATTTCTAAAACATTTTTTTTATTGTAGAAACAATTCAATTGTATATTTGAATATAATATAGCTAGATATAATGCAACGTTTACACTCGGCTCATGGCTTTAAATCAAGTTTGTTGGTTGTTTGGCCCTCTCATATTAAATAGTTTGGGCACCTCAGGCTCTGAGATAAAATGCTGGTTTGCGATCCGCCATTAAAATGAAAGAAGAAGGCTCTGAGATAGAAGATGTACAGGGCATTGTTCATTTCCCCAACCAATGAATCTTGAATCTCTCTGGATGAGTCGACTCGGCGATGCTTCGGTCTGTGTTTGTCTCCGCGTTGTCAGCCATATTAGCGCCCTCCTCCATCTCGACCACCGCTAACTCCAGGGCATGCGTGTGTCGGGCAGGTTGTAGGGACGAAGAGGCTAAACGTTTTCGATCTGTTTGAAAGAACGGTATCACATCCACACAATGGAGGCCGTCAAGGCGTTTAATGGCGAGGTTTGTATGATATTAATTTGTATGAATGTAACGTTAGACACCATAAACTCGAGGGTAGGCCGCTGTTGTTATGAAGCCGGTTTCATGGTGCAGGCCATATATTTCTTACATAATCGTAACATTTAATCTTTAAAAGTGTATTAGGTATGTTTTATTCTTTGCGTTGCACTTTAAACATTGAAAGATAAAACGCTTTATACTCCAGATTACTGTAACGTTAGTTAGCTTTTTTTGGTTCGTCATCAGTGCTCAGCATGTTGACGAAAACTGGTCAGGCAACTAAAACTAATATGTATGTATTTAATTATCTATAGTATTGTATTGCTTAGTTATATTTATCCATATGTTTTGAAGTACTGTTAATACAAATGCATTTTTTTCCGCTTCATGTGCTGCTTGGTGAGCAGCCTACCTAGACAACGTTAGTGCATCTAGGGCATAGGCCGTAGTTAACAGCGTTTGTCGGCATCACATGCGTGTTTCGAGCGCAATAATGCTGCAGCCCCCGTGAAAGGCATGCGATGTCCTAAAATATCGTAGGATGTCCTAATAGGCTTTGAGACACGGCCTTTGTTTTTTTTTTATTTGCAGCCGGATTGCTTAGTTAGCACCAGAAGATGCTAACTAAGTTAGCAGGTCAGGCTAGAAGGTGCCACTGATATTAATTGGCATCTGGAGTTCTATGAATAACATCCATGGAACCTTTTAATTTCACAAAGGGTTCTCTATAGTGGGGGGAAAGGGTTAGTTTAGTTTAATATAATGTTCTTTGCATCAAGTAAAAATGGTTATTTTAAGAACTGCTTACTAAAACCTTTTTTTGAGGAATCCAAATGGTTCTTCTATGGCATCGTTGTTCCCCCAGCCTTTGAAGCCTTAATTTAAAAGTGAAAAATAGCTTTAACCTCAGTTTTATGATAGAATTAACTTTTTGTATGAAGTAGCTTATGTGTAGGTAAGTGTTTTGTATGAATCCACTTGGGCTATCTGCATTTGAAATTGGAATTAAAAAACACTTAATGAGCTATTATATGTATTTTTATGTTAAGCAGTGTGAATTATATACATTTAGCATATATATATATATAAAATAATCTAAATTAAAAGTTGATCATATCATCTTAATGACTTAAAGCAGACTGTTGTCTAAAAGAGGACAATGAGATTTTAATGCACACGATTGAAGTATTACAGTATTTATTGTTATTTGTTTTATCAAAATATGAATTAGCCTACTGACTTGTAAATATATGAATCCATCCAGATCGCATTGGTATAAATTGATAACATGGATAATAAAAACATTTAAATTGCAATATTTTGTTTTTCAGCTGTACTCACTGAATGAATACAAGCCACCGATCTCCAAAGCGAAGATGACCCAGATTACAAAATCAGCAATTAAAGCTATAAAGGTAAGTTTAATAGCAAGGTAACATAACATTACAACGGTCTTTATGAAGTCCCTCCGCTTTTTACTCGATTCCCATTTATGATGTAGTCTTAGTTAGATTTATCCCCAACACATTTAAAATTGAGTCAAGTAGTGCACAAGCCAATAATGGCATTATTGGTTATTTTCCAAAAGACTTGGCTATAGTTCAGCCTTGAATGAAAATGAATGGATGTGAATTTATAATTATTAAAGATAACTATAACATTGTACAAACTGAGCCTGTCAAAGGGTTGACATACAACTGACTTCTTTTAACCAGGGTGAATCTTTAGTAGTTTTCTTTACTACAGAGAAATACAGATTCGAAGTATGTAGTTAAGTTCGAACTCAGGTCGTCGGAGACGCAGTTGCACTACATGTTGATGTATTAACCACAAGGCTATCATTGTCAAAATTTACATTAGAGTTTAATGTAAATAAACATTAAAAGTTTGTCTGTAAGGAGTAAGCTGTGGTTGCAGTGGTAATGAAAATAGGCTCAAATGAATTTCACCATTGATTAATCTGGTCTGTGAGCGATGAATCGAGAACCTCTGTCACTGAATTATTTTTATTGTAGTTTAAAATGATGTTCAGTGCAATTAAAATCAGCTGATCTGCAAAAAAAGCATTATCGACAGAACCCGGAATTTGTGTAGTAACTCTTATGGATTTAAAACCGATAATTTGTTCCTGTTAATAACAAATGGCAAACAGAGTGGGATCTGTAAAGTCAAGTCACCTTTATTTATATAGTGCTTTTTACAATACAGATTTTGTCAAAGCACTTAACAGTATCAAATTGGAGGGTAGAGTGTCAGTAATGTATAATAATAAGATTAAACACTCAATTTTCAGTTATATATACAATGAATAGACTGCATGAAATTAGCCCCAATGTTGGATAAATAAATGTATATCAGTTTTCAAACTGATGGGACCTGATTGTTTATACCCGCTGTAGAACAGGTCCTTCCAGGATGACACAAGTTTTTAATACTAGAAGATCCTCCAATGTGTTCTCTCTGCCCAAACCCTTTGTCCATGAGACATTTTTTATTATATTGTGCTGGTTTTAACTCTGTGAGAAAATATTTTTATTCAGTAAACCCTTTTGAATAGATTTTTCATAGTTAAGACAAATACAGTTTTAGAGTTTTTAGAACAAATATTTTTTTTAAAGCATGATATAATTCAGCCATACATTTTCTCACCATGAAAATAGCCACAGAAGCTGGAAAAATCAGTTGAGCAAAATATAAAAAATATTTTCAGAGTATGCTGCTGTGGGAAAGAGAACAATCTAAGCCAGCCAAAGAACGAGAGCAATTTATTTACTGCTTGAAAGATAGTTATAAGTAGGGATGCACCGGTTGACCGGCCAAAGATCGGAACCGGCCGGTTTTTGCTTATAATGCGCGATCGGCAACCGGCCGGTTTTTGTCTTTTTTTCGGCCGATTTTTCGAAAGTGCGAACATGTCATTTGTGTGGAAGGCATTCGGCAGAAGCACAAACACAGAAAACAGATACAATGAAGCGAACAGCCGTTGGTGTAACATTACTGGCACACAAATAAGAGCCGCTTTCCTTTGCTGCTCTAGCTGAAGTTGCTAGTGATGGGTCGGTCTTGAAGCGATTCATTCATTTTGAACGAATCTTTAATGAGACTCGAGAAGAACGAGTCGTTTCGGGAGTGATTCGTTCAGTCGCGCATGCGCACCATCCTAAAGGTTCTGTACTGGAATTAGTTCACCTGTTTCGAGTCTTCGGTTTTCGAGTCGTTCGTTCATCACGTGACTAATGCAGTATGAGCCGGAAAGATAATTGATTAGTTCACTTTTTGAGTCTTGGGTTTTTCGGTCGTTCGTTCATCTTGAAGCGAGACTCAAAGGTCCGAGTCGGTAAAATGATCAGAACTTCCCATCACTAGAATTTGCGCGGCGTATCTGTCCACGCCCTGCACAAGAATAGACCGTGAACAGTTGTTCAGCGCAGCTTCTCACGTGTTGGATGAGAAAAGAAACAGACCAACTTGTGACAAAGCTGAAATGCTACTTTTGTAAAGAATAAAAGCGTTCAAAGCGTATAAAGCGTCAGTTCTGTACAAGATTATTATTTTTATTTTACCTTAAAATTACATTGACTTAATTCGATTTAACAAGCACGAGCTGTAGCATCTTTGTTTTGCTCGTTGTACTAAACATTATTTGATTTAACATTTTGGAATAATTTATTTATATAGCCTACTTTGGTTTTATTTAGTTTCACTGGTAAATACCTTTTTTCTTTTACAACAATTTTAAAAATGACAACAAATGTTGATTAAGTAACATCTTAGTTTGGACTGTTGAATGTGTGTTGGTTGTGTTGTTTAGAGTGTAACTAAGCAAATGTTGCCTTTCATTTCACATGGTTACTGTTAATGTTTTCATTTAAGGCCAGTTTTATGTAGTTTCAACCCAATTTAAAACCATCTTGGTCCATCTTCAACTGGGGTGGCAAATGAGAGGCAGAACTTGTAAAGATGCTTGTTTGTTTTTTCTAATAAAATATATTGATAGGCATTTAAAATTAGTTTAATATGCTATATCCATTAAAATAAATGGATTATAATGCAAGTTACTAAAGGCTCTGTGTTACCAGAAAATACATTAACACCAGAGACAGTAACACCACATACAAATCAGCTTAGACTTTTCTAAAATGGAGGCTACCATCATGATGATTTCAAGATCAGGGGACATTTTGGAAATATCAACAAGAAGTATGTATTTATATATTTTTTATCAAAATATGCCAGATCTGCAAGTTATCAACATAACACCACATACACTAATGACAACAAATGAAATTGTCAGAGATTTAGCTAACTTCAAAATTTATAAGAAAGAATGTACTCCCCATGCACCCCTCAGATCAACCAGCACCTGCAGTGACCGTTACACACAGGAAGTAGTCCAAATAGAATTCTCCCTTTTCTTAAAGGGGTGACATCCATTGTTGAAACACCACAGACATGAATTTGGGGGGCAACTTTTTTCTTAAATATATATATTTTTTAAACAATTAAATAGCTGATAAAAAATGTAGAAACTGTAACTTGAATGCAATGTAAGTCGCTTTGGATAAAAGCGTCTGCTAAATGCATAAATGTATATAAATGTAAATGTAAATATTATACATGTTAAATAAAATCTATATTCACTATATAACCACTTTATTTGTGTTAGAATCTTTCATTATTTCTTGTTGGTTGCTTAAAGGGAAAAAAATCGGTATCGGAATCGGAATCGGCCAGTTTGCTCGAAAAAAATCGGTATCGGAATCGGCCACGAAAAATCATGATCGGTGCATCACTAGTTATAAGCAGTTTAGTCAGTTGTTTTGGACCGATTGCATGTGCTGTTTAAAGGCACGAATGAAACAACAAACTACTTTTTCAGTGATTTTAGCAGAGGTGTTTGTTTTGCCAATCATAGAAGACATAAGCAACCTTTAATTTTAATTGTTGGAGAGAACTGGTTAATTTTGAGTTTTTATGTGATATTTTCATCTTCCGGGTTTAAAACCTACATTGTGTTGACGTCACAGTTTGTGAAGGGGTAAAGGATTATGTATACATAATATATATATTAGGGCTGGTACGATATGCTAATCTGCCGATTCGATGCTATCCCGATACTTGTGTGCCAATTCAATATATTGCTATAATTATTGCGGTTATATAACTCAGGGGTGCCCAAACTTGATCCTGGAGCGCCGGTGTCCTGCAGAGTTTAGCTCCAACCCCAATTAAACACACCTGAACCAGCTAATCAAGCTCTTACTAGGCATGCTAGAAACTTCCAGGCTGGTGTGTTTAGGCAAAGTTGAAGCTAAACTCTGTAGGACACTGGCCCTCAAGGACCGAGTTTGGGCACCACTGATATAACTATTGCTGTTGCATATTACAATTTGTGATTTTTGTTTGCTTATTAAAGACTAGACAATGAAAAATACCCTTAAAGAAACTACCTTGAACCATGATACTTTCAAGTACCAAAACCCTGAACTTGCACATGAATATAATGGTAAAATGTTCAACAAAATGAGTAGAAAAAAAATACACTTTGAAATAATGTGTTATTAACTTTGCATACCGTTTTAGTCATGTTTTCCTGGCAGTGTGTAAAATCTAAAGTGTTTCTTGGAATTCAAAACTTGAATGTGCAGAAAGCATTCTCAAAAGGGTTTGATTCTCTGCATCCATCATGGATTAGCTTTCTCGTAGCGGCTTGAAACTGATACGACATCATCTAACACAGCGGCGCATGTGCAGATCAATCGTTGTATGACATCAAAGCAACCCCAAAATCAACAGAGCAGATGCTCCGTGTCTCCGTGTCAGCTCCCACACAGATCGGTCTGTGTGCTGCTGCTTCAAATCGAACACGTGTATATATATTTCGCCTCTGTTGGAATAAAAGCAGTAACTTTTATTTTGTAACTGCACATTTATTTGTGTTTTTAACTTGATGGGAGCAAAATGAAACAGTTTGAAACCGAAGTTGTCTGACTCCCCTCTTCCTCCTTTCAAAACTGTTGTGAAAACTAACCAGTGCTGAAACATGGGGTTTCATGATCCGTTAATAAACATAAGGTGTTTTCCCTAGCTCATGTCAAAATATATATTTTTTTGCTTTAACCCCTGCATTATAAAAAGCTTATTTTTCAGGCTACATCAGCCTGAAAAACTGCATGCGCAGTTCTGAGAGCGCGTCTCAGAGCACAGACTGTTTCTATATAACAATCGGGACTTCTGACTAAATAAACTAAAATACAATGTCACTTGCAATCGCTGCTTGCACTTTGTGCTACCTGTGATGTCACTTGCATTCGACACAAATCGTGTGCATTGCCAACGTAGACAAGACGGTTAAACGGTCCTGCTATTCTGTAGCCACAGATTTGTGGGTCTTGTATTTTCCTCCTACAGATGACTTGCAGGACCTTGTGTGTTATGATATTAAATTAGTTTTAATCATTTAACCACCACAGCGTCTTGTCTCCGTTGGCAACGCACACAATTCCTGTCGAATGCAAGTGACATCACAGGTAGCACAAAGTGCAAGCAGCGATTGCAAGTGACATTGTATTTTAGTTTATTTTTTCTTGTCTTCACCACCTGCTACTGTTGTAAAATGTTGAGAGATTCAAACAAAAAATAATCAATAAATAGAACAAAATAATAAAAAAAAGACTGCAAGTGACATCACTAGCGGAAGCAGAAGTGTCTGAGCGTGCAAGTGCTGAGAGTGCAAGTGTCTGAGCGTGCAAGTGTCTGAGCGTGCAAGTCTGTCTGCAGCCAGACCCTATTGACGGCAGCTGCAGTGATGCACTGACTTTACCGATTAGCATTATTCTGTAGTCTTTGGCTATAGCTTCTGACATTTAAATCAAAGCCTACACATGATTTTATGTCATTAATTACTGCTTTATTTAATAGAAAATTTAATAAAGCTCCCAAAGTGTCAATTTTTTGTGGCCACCATTATTTGCCAGCACTGCCTTAACCCTCTTGGCATGGAGTTCACCAGAGCTTCACAGGTTGCCACTGGAGTCCATTTTCACTCCTCCATGACGACATCACGGAGCTGGTGGATGTTAGAGACCTTGCGGTCCTCCACCTTTCGTTTGAGGATGCCCCACAGATTGCCTTTCCCCTCAGTTTCTTTTTTGTGTTTGGGGTAGTTATCATGTTGGAATACTGCCCTGCAGCCCAGTCTCCAAAGGAACGGGATCATGCTCTGCTTCATTGTCACATGTTGGCATTCATGGTTTCCTCAATGAACTAGCTCCCCAGTGCCGGCAGCACTCATGCAGCCCCAGACCATGAAACTCCCACCACCATATAAGTTTATCTTGGTCTCATCAGACTACAGAACATGGTTCCAGTAATCCATGTCCTTAGTCTGCTTGTCTTCAAGCAAACTGTTTGCGGGCTTTC